>JANTPZ010091184.1:0-23098 GCA_025593235.1 Vachellia pachyceras | reverse complement strand
GGTAAATTTCATCTTTTTGGATAAATATTAAAATCCTGGATTCCTATCATACGATTAATGTGCCCTTTTGCTTGTTAGAGTGACCTTTTTGGAATTTTGAAATTGAAGTGGTACTTTTGTTCGATTTTCCCTAATGATTATGTGCAGCTATATATTGACATAAATAGTGATCATAAGATATTTAAATTTCCTCTTTATTTTAAAGTATATTCTTCATTTGTGTATTTAATGATTCCACTCGTTATAACATCATGTAACAATTTTTTCAACATGGAGTAACCTATATTGATATTTCAGTATTTTGTTATAACCTAAACAACTTGAAGCTTCTATATTATTTTTTTTTTGGGCAAACACAATATTTAATCCTTAAATTTGTTCTCATTTTAGTTTCAACCCTCCAAGTTTAATACCAGTGTGATTTCAGTCCCTCTAATTTCATTTCATTTAAAATATTAATCCTTATAATTTAATAAAATTCTGCACTATTTTATCTTGTTAAGAAACAAAAACCAGTCATTTTAAATTTGAGGAATTTAAATTAGAATGAGAGCAAATTTAAAGGATTAACGATCACAATAACCCTATTTTTCTGTGAAGAAAAGTTATGATGATTCAACAGGGAATCCCTAACTCAATGCTACTAGAGATGCCTCCCGTTTTTGATATTTGACTCAAAAAAAAAAAAAAAGTAAAGCAAGTAAATTAAGAATATCCTCCTGAGGTTGCCCATCTAATACTCAGAAATTGGGTTTGTTTGGGGAGGCCGTTTGCGTCCCCAAAATCCATTCTTGCGCTTACTGAGACAAAATTCCTCTCACATATTTACTTCGGAATCTGTATCCATTCTCTCAACGGATTATCCAAACAAGCCCATTATTGTTTATAGCATCACAGAGAGAAAGCAGAATGATAGAAAATGCGATACTATATGCTACAAAAATTGCTCATATTTGAGCGCGCGCACATATAGTTGATCCTTTGTTGCATGTGATGTCCTGTTCTTTGCTTTTAGTACATTTAAATCAGATTTATCATTATGGTTTTTAGTTCATAAAATTTCTGCTGCATTTGTTGCATGAGATGTCTTCTTCTTTTCAATACTCTTGACCTACACCTACAATGCCATAGAATTAATAATCACACGCCTAAGGTTAACTCAAACCCTTTCTATCTATTCTAGTCGTATGTAGGTCTAGGATTTTTAAGCATGCGAGGTTCAATGCACTAAAACTTTCGCAAAATAAAAGGGAGGAACCAGAACGATGTGGTCTGGTGGTTCCTCACCTGATCCCTTAACTAAGTTAGGGGGGGTTTGATTTATTTCTGAGTCTAAAAAACTTAAGTGATTAGTCACTTTATCTTTAATTGAAGGATCCAATTGCATCTAGATTAGTTTGGAGCTATTGATATGCTTGAAAGATGGCTTATCCCAAGGTACCGGTCACTCTGAACTAGAAAAATAAAAGGGAGGAGAGTGAAAGCGTATTGGGTCAGAATTATGGTTCTGTCAAACCATTAGAGCTTAAATTTGTTTGAATATTTTTAAAACGAAGAGATGTAATTTTCAAAGGTTATGTTCTTACAAATTAAGAAATTTATATGAAAATTTGTGTTGGGAGTTATAACCCTAAAAGTCACCAATAGTCATGTCTCTTTAGTTTCTAAAGACACATATGAAAGGTTATAACCAGATAACACTTTTTTTCCAATTATAACCAAATAGAATTTGGTGAAAGGTTGTGTTGTTTTTTTATAAACCCTTACATACTATAAATGTGTAACTCTTAATAGAATAGTTATTTTAAATAACTATTAATTATTTGATTTTGTTGGTTCATGAATCACCTTATGAAATTCATGAATTTAGCATGGGGTTGACTTTCTATTTTGAAGATGTATTGCTTCCAAAAAAAACCATTTCAAGACATTTCTCCATGCACTATAAATACTCTCCCTATCACTCTCTTTGGAGAAACATTTCAATATTATAAAATATCACAAGATCAAATTCATTGTCTTTCTTTTTGAGTGCAAACAAAGAGAAAAATCAAATTGTCACTTTATAAAAGCAGTTGTTGCATTGGCTTGGATATTAAGACTGTAATCCATACTAAAGGGTTTTTATTGTATAATGCAGAAAATTTGTCGATTAATTTAACTTGCACCCTATTATATAGGAATAGGTGATGGCGAATTAGACTTAAAAGAAAATGTTACTCACACCTTGAACACATTGAATAGCCCAAGTGAGGGCACCAATGACGACATATTTTCTCATTGTCCTCTTCGTAGATCCATTCCTACCAGTGAAATTTAAATGGCACATCAGAGTATTATACGAGAGAGAGAGAGAGAGAGAGAGAGGAGATAAGTCAGATAACCAAATAACTCAATGTTTGGAGTCAGTAGCAATTGAGATGGCACCCTATAAGTTAGGAAGGTGTGATCTCTACCATTCATTATAGAATGATCTTTGCCCTCAATTGATAATTAAAAAATTAAATGCTGATGAATTTCTTAATTAAGGGTTTCTTATTTTTCTTCCATCAATTATTGTTTATTTATTTTATTTTATTTTATTTGATTTAATATTCTAGTTCTTTAATAATATAAGCATGCTTATCAAGGGCAAATTTAGACTCAAAACCCAACAAAAATTTTATATAATCTAGCTTTCTGAAGGTGAACTAACTAGAATGAATATAGTCAAAGGAAAGGGATGACTTAATAACTATAACTAATGAGATATATAATTTATATCATTTGAAGCTTGGTTGGGTTTATGTTTAAAACGCACCCCCCAATTTCACTTGTTTTAAGCGAGCCAATAGAAATAGTTATTGTATTGATAAGTTATAGAAATACAAAAAATTTTCATTTTTACGATTAATCGATTAATAAAATGCTTGTTTTTAAATTATGTAATACACCTTTTCAAGGGGTTAGAGATAAAATGGTTATGCGAAAAATAGGATACAATTCCATATATTCTGGATAATGAGGTCGTTTTAGAAGACCTCTTGTAAAAAAGATAGAACGAGCATTATGCTCTACAGGGGAAAAAGTGCCACGTGGTAGGGGAGGGCCCCATTTGACATTCACCTCATATTAGTTATGTTTGCATTAGTAAATTTGTTCACGTAGGCTAAGTTTCTTTTACATACTTACCTTATAGATAGTACATTATATTAAAAAAAAGTAACATAATTTACTATCTATAAGGTAAATTATAGATAATACCACTATGATGTAAATGGACCTACAATGCCTTACCACTACTAGTACAGTTTCTCTTTTGGACATTTGCAGTGCTTAGTCTCAAAAGAGAATGGAGCTTGAAAACAATCAGTCTTTGATACAATTAGATAAATGATTCAATTTAACTCTAAATATTAGACTCAATCTATTTTGTTTTCTAAATTTTATTGTTCTTCCAAAAGTATTCCTACTACTTATATATGTTAAGAGGCTCCGTATCAAGAGATAATTCTAATGTACAACAGTAAAAATGTTCTTTTAGAAAAGTCAATAATCAGTCATTACAAATAACTAATTTAACAATACCTTTAAATTATTTTATCGGACTCCTATATTAAAAATTAGAGTGAGTACTAATTTTTTGGTTATCCATCATCATTCAACACTACACCCACAGTTGCTATTTATCCAAATATACGGTCACCTTATTTCTAATTTATCTCTTATATACTTATTTTATCGTATTTATAAGTTACATACAACATGTTTAACACAAACAAAAAAATCTTAAACTTTATTAACACTGCCGTGAAATTCAATAACTTTTCGACTTTATCCTTATTTAATATATATTATATCGACAAGAATAAAATGAACACAATCATATATGAAGAATAAAGTTATTGATTCATGTATGAAAAATTCAATGAAATGGTTTATAAATGTGATAAAAAATTCTTGATCTCTCTGCCCTGTAAATAATGAAAAAGATTGTGTATATATAATTCGTTTTAGTCTTTCTTTTTTTAATTTCTCCAAAGTGTTTCTTACTGGATAATTGCTTTGAATTTGTTTATATGTTCAGATAATAATGATAACATGAAGCTCAAAATAATCATTCCTTAACCAGGTGTGTGGGGTTTTGTGTTAAATACATTAATATGGATTAAATAACTAAATAATTGATTATGCTTGCAAGAATCATGAGCTGAGATCTTCAACAAATCAATGCTTAAATGAATAGATGTAAACTCAATTATGATGTCCACAAACAAACACACGTTTACCAACCAAAAGCATCCAACTAATCATATCAATTTTTCTCTCTCAGCCAAAAGAAAAAAAATCAATTCTTCAAATACAACCACATAAACGAACTATCAACATTAATAGTCCTGCCTTCAATTATACACAACAACTGATTTTTGCTCTCATTTCTTTGTTATTTTAAACTAAGGGTGTGTGAGTAAATTTGTTATATATAAAATTTAATCCCAAACTAATTTTAAAGAATTTTACAGTGATTATATCATTTCAGCGTCTTGAATTGGAGTTTTTGCATATTTGAAAGGTTACTTTTGCGGACTGATAGGGCTTTTGCTAATACAGAATGGATAAATTGTTTTCCTTTCACCAAGTTTCATCATCTTAGTAGATTTGGATCTGACCATTAGTAGTTGCTGATTTTAACATCCCCGGAATATGACACTCGTTACTCTAAAGCCCCTTTCCAGTGTCAAGCTGCTTGGCTTCAAGAAGATGGTTTTATTGAGGTAGTTAAGCAAAGCAGGAAGCTGGAATTGTAACGGTTGGGTGAACAAGATCAAATGTTTCACTGAGGAAGCAACTAAATGGAATAAGATGAAAGTGGGGACATTCTAGCGAAGAAGAGGACCTGCACAATAGGATTGAAGGAGTAGGCAGGGACTGGAGAAGTAAAGATAATGATAACTCCCCATTTTTACTACAATTTGAGATATATTTGGATATGTTTGGGGAGTTATTAATGCGAAATTAAAAGGTTTATGAATGATTTTGATAAGAAATGGATTGTCACATGATTTGGGGATTTTAGTATAATGATAATAATTTTAGAAACATTAAGGATTAAAGAAAATAATAAAAGGATTTTATATTTGGTTTTGCTGTTTTGCTAATTAGTAGTATTATTTTTATTTTTACATGACTTATTTCTTTTTCTCTTTAAACCACAACTCACGGCGTCGTTATGGGGGAGAATGAAACGCAATGCATGGAAAAGAAACCTAAGGGCTTGTTTGGCAACCAATTCTAGAACCTAGTTTTTGGTTTCAAAGCCTAGGTTTTACCTCAAAACTGAGGTTTTGTCTAAGCAAAATTTTTTTCCAAAAGCTATTTTGGTTACAAAACCTCAGTTTGAAACCTAGGTTTTCTCTTTCCTACTTTTTCTTTCTTTCTCTTTCCTACATTCCTCTTTCCTATCCACTTTTTTGCCTCGGAATCCATAAAAGCTAATAACTTCCCAAGCATAAATCACTTTTCAAAACCTAGGTTTTGCCTCAAAATCTGTAAAATCCATTTTCCAAAATCTATTCTTCAAAACTTAGGTTTTACCTCGGAATATGTAAAAGCTATTTTCAACCTTACATCCAAGCAAGCTCTAAGTTGAGGGCTGCGTTTGAGAACAAGAAAGAGAGGTTGACGGCGTAAAAAGAGACTTCTCCAAATCAATGAGTTGGATGAATTTCAATTCAACGCTTATGAGAGTTTAAGCCTTTATAAGGGGAAAACTAAAAGGGAACATGATAACAAGATTATTCCTAAGAGTTTTGCTCCTGGTAAAAATGTGCTTCTTCATAATTCCAAGCTGAGGTTGTTTCCAGGAAAGCTTAAATCTCGATGGTCTGGCCCATTCAAGGTGCTTCAAACTTCTTCTTTTGGTGATGTGGAATTGGAGAATGAAAGGGGTGAAAGATTCAAGGCTAATGGTAAGAGATTGAAGCATTATTGTGGATAAGATGATGTCCACCATCCATTTCGCTAATGGAGAGTGACCAACATGAAGAGTCAAGCTAAATACTATAAATTAAGCGCTTCTTAGAAGGCAACCCAATGTTTTTAATTGACTTATGCTTTTTTTGTATGACCTTTTGCAACCCTAGATCATATGTTCCATTTTGATATCAAGTATCAAAAGCAACGGAGAGAGCGGATCAAGAAGAAAGGGGAGTTTACTTCTACTTTTAATTTGATTTGTTTCATTCACTGTTGATAGCATGTGTTGGGAAATGAATGTTAGTTATATTTTGAATTTTCATGTGGTAGATGCTTGATCATGAGTATTAGAATGCACTTGATTGTTTTGTTGATATGGTGAGCATATAAGCTTCTACACTTGGATTTGGTTGCTCCTTCACTTTCTGTTACTTGCCATTAAGGACAATGTGACATTTAAGTGTGGGGGAGAGTACCATTGACATTGTATCACTTGTCCTGAAGCTTTTGATTAATTTTGTGAAAATTTTAAAAATTGGAAGTTGGATTTTATTTGTGAACATTGTCAAAGTTGGTGTGATTTGAACTTGAAATGGTTGAGTTGGAGTATAAGTCAGTTTTGTTTTCTAGGAATATTAGTAAACAGGTAAAGAATTTGGTTTAGATGATCGATTGCAGAATATCAAAGACCTATGAGGTATTGAGCCTAATTTCAATTTCTTTTAAGAGGGAGTACACTGATTGTAGCTTCTTCTCTAGAACTTGTCTTGAATCTCTATTGAAGCTTTAAATCCCTTTTGCATGCACAAAAATGATTGAGGCATTCATTTTCATAGCTAGCTTGGCCAAATGTCCTACCTTGATGTTTGAAAATCCTTTGTTTCACCCATTTGAGCCTAAACATTTGTTTGAAATAAATTCCATAGATTAAATAACCATTTGCTTGAGTTGATGCAATTTACTCATTCGATCTTCATTTGTTGCTTTAGTAAGTGCTAAAATTTTTTTTGTTTGACACGAATTTGTGATTTAAAAAAAAAGAAAAGAAAAAAGAAAGAATAAACAAAAAAATAAAAAAAGAAGAAAAGAAGAAGAAAAGAAGAGAAAGAGATAGTTTGTGACTTGTTTGCTTTCTCTTCATTCATTTTTGAATTTTATTAAAATATTTAGCACTAACTAAAGTATATATCCATTGCCATTTCCATTTCATTATCCTACAGTGTTCATTATAACCTATCAAAGTCCTTTTGATTTGTGTATGCATTGGGATAATAATAGTGGAGATTGAGATGATAAACAAGCCTATGGTAGATGGGTTACAATAGGTGGAATTGAGTGAAACACAAGCCTATATTGTCTTGAGAGAAGAGTGTTATTACATGACTAGTAAGGAATATTCTATCATCGTTTATCTTAATCAAATGACTTGTCTTGATACTTGCATTTTTAGAAAGTGGAAAAGATTTCTATGAAGACTTGATTGTTGAAAATTTGAATTGTTTCCAATTTTTGCATTGCTCACTTTAACATCTTGCTTCTATTATTTTCTTTGGTGGTTTAAGAATTAAAATCTTAATGGCAAGATTTGATGCAAGTGTGGGGGTGTGATAACTCCCCATTTTTACTACAATTTGAGATATATTTAGATATGTTTGGGGAGTTATTAATGCGAAATTAAAGGTTTATGAATGATTTTGATAAGAAATGGAGTTGTCACATGATTTAGGGATTTTAGTGCAATGATAATCATTTTAGAAACATTAAGGATTAAAGAAAATAACAAAAAGATTTTATGTTTGTTTTTACTGTTTTGCTAATTAGTATTATCATTATTTTTATTTTTACATGATTTATTTCTTTTTCTCTTTAAACCACAGCCCATGGCGTCGTTCTGGGGGAGAATGAAACGCAACGCATGGAAAAAACCTAAGTTGAGGGTTGCGTTTGAGAACAAGAGAGGTTGACGGCGTTGTGGGGCAAGTGCGGGAGTGAGAACGAAAACAACAGAGCTATGGCGCGAAAGCGAAAAGGAGAGCAGCTGGAGGCGTCAAAAAGCTGAGGGAGAGAGCGGGAACGAGAGAAACAGGAAAGCATCGGCGTGTTCCCTCTGGTAGGCGTGGCTGTTCTATAACGACGAAGGAGCTGGAAATAGAAGCAGAACACGGAGACAGAAAATGAGATAGAGAGAGCGTCGACGGCGTCGCGATTGGTGAGACTGAAAGCTAGAACGCTAAAACAGAGAGGAGCTGTAAGCGTTGACGGCAAGAGACGAAGGAGTGATTGCGTCATCTGTGCAAAAGTGGGTCAGTTGCACTGGTTTTGGGTGTCTGCATAGAAGGCATCGGTTGGGCTTGAGTTAGAAGGGTCATGGCTGACAGTGAAGGCACAAGGGATTCTCACTATCATCATTGTCACCATTGTTTCTTTTGTGCTCGCTCTCTATGGATTTAATTTTTCAATGCCTTGCTCTTGTTGCTGAGATGTCGATTGGCTAAATTGATTTGTACTAGGATTATTTTGAACCATTGCATGGATTGAGATTGGATAATACTCTCTTTGGTGATTAGTGACAATTATATGTTAATTTTATCTTGTGTTTAATGTTTGTAATTGATTGGCCACCACTTAAAGTGATTTGTCCAATTAGATTAAGCTTGAGAGAGTTAATTTAATTGTAGGACTTAGATAAAATTATGTCAGATTTGAAATTGAGTAATTAAATGGATGGTTTATTGGTAACATAGGCATATAGTTACTAACCTAGGATTGTCATATTAAGATTGTTGCGTAATGATTATTTTCTTTTAACTGTAGCAAGAGATTGTGCATGTTAAAGGAGGATATTAATTTCGTTATGATTTGAGAAAGCTTAATCAATTGCTTTTTGAACCTTAGACAAACATATAATGTCATTCAATCACTAATAGAGTTGTATGTATTTAAATCTCATGAATTGTAATGGTAAATAATCCTAGGCATCCCTAGTCTTTGAATTAAATTCCAATTTGTTTCTTATTTTATTGTTAGTTTTTATTGAGTTTGGTAAATCTTTAGGATATAATTACTCAATTGATTCACTTAACCTAACTAATTACATAATTGCATTTATTAACTTGTTTATGCGTTAGTCCTCGTGGGAACAATATTTTTATACTACTTGTGACCTGTACGCTTGTAGTAAGCTAGATGACAAACTTATAACCGGGTGGAAGGGCTACAAGATGACATGGAGAGTAAACCAATTGAAGGAGATGAGTCTGTTATACTATAAGCAGCTCTTCAAGCAGGAGGTCCATTCCCTTCGTTACCTAAACTCTCTGAGTTGATTTCCCAAATTAGGTGATCGAGAGAAGGGGTTACTGGCTTCTGATATGGATAATGAAGAAATTAAAGCAGCTGTATTCGATATGGCAGTCTAAAAAACTTTTGGTCTTGATGGTATCCAAGCTTTCTTTTATCAAGCATTTTGGAATATAGGGGATGATGTTTGTAGCTTGGTGAAAGATAATTTCATGGAGTCCGGGAATATTACAAAAATCAAGAGTAATAATTTGGTGCTCATTCCAAAACTGGATAAAGGCAATTAGAAGGAAGGACTTTCTTCCTATCTCTCCTTATAATGTAAGTTATAAATTTCTTACGAAGGTAATTAGTAGACGGCTTCGAGATATTATTGGGAAAATGGTTGGTAAGCACCAAAGTAGCTTCATTGTAGGCTATCAAAGTGATGATATATTATTATAGCCCAGGAGATCATTCATAGAATAAAGAGTGAAAAAGGTTCCAACAGATGGGCATCTATCAAAGTTGATATGGAGAAAGCTTATGATCTGTTGGAATGACCCTTTATATACATCACCTTGAAAAAAGTGGAAACAAGGAAAATCTTTGTCAAGTTATTATGGCTTATATTTCTACATCTACTTTCAGGGTTCTCTAGAACGGGGATCCCACCAAGGAATTTGAGGCTTCAAGGGGAATAAGGCAGGGAGCCTTAGTCTTTCCTTATATCTTCATCCTTTTTATGGAGAAGTTAAGTCATATCATATGTGATGCTCTTAATGATGGGGATTGGGACCTAATCAACTTATTGAGGACAGGCAAAAATTTCACATCCTTTCTTTAATGATATCTTGTGTCATTTGAGAAAGCCTCAACTAATTAGATGGAGGTAATGAAGTGCATTAACCAATTTTGTGATTCATTTAATTAGAAGATAAACAAGAATAAAACTAATATATGTTTCTCTAAAAATGTTCATTTCACTAAGTCTATTGAGTTAAGTAGGAAGATGGAAGTTGGGCTTACAACTGATTGGGGAAGTATTTGGGTATTCCTTTGATCTATCAAGAGCCTTCAATGTCCTTTTTGCGCTTATTCTTGGAAAAACTAGAAGGAGACTAGTAGGAAGGAAAATAAATTTTCTCAATTTTGCTGGAAAGATAACCCTTATCAAGACAGTCTTGTCTACTATTCCCTTGTATAATATGTAAACCATACTGCTCCCTAAGGATATCGACAAGACAACAAGAGTTTTCTTTGGGGGAGATAAAGACAACAGTAGGAATCTCTACTTGTTCTCTTGGGAGCAGGTAACTTAGGCCAAAATAAATAAAAAGATTAAGAACCTTCATAAACAAAATGAAACATTCATATTAAAGCTATGCTGACATATGGTCACTTACAGAGATGCTTTATGGGTTAGAATATTGTGTCCAAGATATAATTATGGTCAAGCTCATTTGCTAAAGGTTTTGAAAAGATCTAATGCTTCCTTGACTTGGAGAGCAATTTATACCATGAAGTCATCCTTTCGCTTAGGGTTGGCAAGGAAAGTAGGCAATAGGAGATCCACTCTTTTTTTGGGAAAATAACTTGTTAGAAATAAATACTCCGATTAGCACTTTGATCCATGGATGTGAAGAAATCATTGATAAATATGAGAAGGTTGTCGACTATTTGAATCCTTGAGGGGAATGGGACACACATTAACTTCGCTATGAGAAGATTACTATTGGTGACCATTGTAACAGCTTAACACCCTTCCCTCGCAGATATTATTCCTGATGCAAACAGAGCAATGTTTTTTCCCTTAAGTTTCTCCAATAACCCATAAATGCATCCAGGAGGGGAAGATATATGCACCCTTATCAGACATGCTTCATTCCCCTTTTCAATCAATGTAGGACTCTCACATCCACCCCTAGAAGGGCCTAGCGTCCTTGCTTGCACACTGATTAGAGGTTTGACTCTGATACCAACGTTAACGCACATTCTTTCTCCCTTCCCTAAACTGTGCCCTTTCCTTACTATTGAAACAGCTTAACGCCCTTTCCTCGTAGATGTTGTTCTTATTACAAACAAAGCATGATTTTGTCACTCTAGATTTCTCTAGTAAGCCAGAAAACGCATCTACGAGGGGAAGGTATTCACACCCACGTTCCCCTTCCCAATCAATTTGGAACTCTCACAACCATCATCTGATGGTTGCTTTTCCATTAAATCTGTATATCATTTTATTTTTGCAAATACAACCCATCAATGGAGCAACATATGGAAGCTAATTGGATATGGCTAGGACTAGAGAATATCAAATCTTTTTTTGTGGTTGTTCTCTCATGGAAGAATTCACACAGCTATGCTAAGAGAGAGGTGAGGCTTAACAACATCAACTAGTTGTTCGTTCGGTTTCTCTTAGCTGGAGAATGCGATGTATCTCCTTAGGGATTTTATCAATGTTGTTTAAAGGTAGCAGTTAGTTCTCTCATTAGAATGGTGGCCAACATTCTTCTCATTACAAGATTGGGTGAACTCAAATTTGAAAAATAAATCAGGTCAAATGCATACTAGAAAAGTCTCTTGGCCTACCTTTTTTGGATACATCTATTGGGTTGTTTAGGCTAATCAATTGACTAAGTTGTTCAACCCTCGTCATTCATTAGTAACCGCAATGCCAATGATAGTTTGTTTTAGGCAGGGTTAGACAAAGAATTAGGAGTAAATGAGGTCTTTTGTATAGGGGACTTCTAGGATAGATAGAATATGAATACTATCCAGGATACACACATCAAATGGAAGTAGACGAATCTGTCATGTTAGATGGTAGAAGTGTTGTGGTGGAGTTATGAAAGATCAGGATAACAATTGGTTATGTGGATACAGTTGTAAGCTCAAAAGTGTTCTGCCAATAATAATAAAAATGCTTGCGATTACTAATGGCATAACTTTATGTTGGATAAAGGGTTATATGAAGATTATTCTGCATATTGATTGTTTGAAGGCCATCAATTTGATCACCAAGGGGAATGATGCTAGCCACCCTTACAATGACATTATCAAGGATGCCGGATTAATTTTAAATAGGGATAGTTAGATTTTGATTAAACACTCTTATAGGAAATAGAGAATAGATGCCTATTCCTAATTACCTCGTAAAATTAGCTCACTATATTGATAACAATTTCCTCATCCATGATCAACCCCCACCCACAGCCAAGGTGGGGAGATTGATGAAAGGTAATTTATGTTATTTTATGTTCTATTTGACCTTATGTAATTGAATAATCCGGTACTCATTCAAAATGGTACTTTTGCATCTTTCTCCTTGTTAAAAATAATAAAGACACCTTATTCTATTCCCTTTTTTTTGAATTACATAGGCAAGCTAGGCTTGAAAGTAAATAGAGTACAATACTAATTGCAATGGGGGATTGTACCCCTCACAAAAGATTGATCAAGCAAAAGCTATTCCTTGCATCTTGACGGTGTATGCCAAAAAATGAATGTCTGAGAGCCTGCGGGAGGATTTTCATTTGACAAAATATCAGCACACCTCAAACTTGTCCTAAATGCGTGAAATAACTCCACATTCCAATTTCCATAAATCAGGTGGCGAGTGTCCTCAACTTTAAGGCGCAACTAATGTGTAGGTCCTCGATTCTGAGCAAAATGTTGACCGCTTCTAGGGAGTCTGAGAAAACTTGGATGTCCTTTAACTGCAAAAGGCAGCACACTTCCAGCCTAGTTTGGATTGCCAAAACCTCAGCTGCAGTTACAGGAACATGCCCAAGCGACCTTTGAAACCCCAATATCCAGCAACCCTGGTCATCCCTAATGAGTCCTCCACACGCAGCCTAGTTGAGTGCTCAAACTGATGTGTCAACATCTAGTTTTACTACTCCACTAGGCGTTGGGGTCCAGTGCATGGCCTCAATCGAGTCTCCCTAGAAAATCTTGTGAAACAATCTTCCATCAGTGACATTTTCCATAATATGGAACATGCATTGTTGGAAAATCTCCTTTGCGGATGATTCGATAGATTCGAACACCTGCGTACACCTCGTTCTCTATAATATCCAACAAACATGCGTAAAAATCTTCGACCATGGCCATTGGCGGAACCTAGCCTTACTAGGTTTTTGGGTTGGATTTCAAGAAAGCCATTCATGTAAATCACGAGAAAAAAAGCAGTATAACTGTTAGTATTAAGCATTTCTTTCTAGATATCTCTATCTCTGTTACAATCTTGAAGAGTATGTATGATACTCTCCTCACACTGGCATCTAAAAGGGTAGTTTCGGTCATATACATCCCTCTCCTGGCTTGAAGTGAGTTGGTAGAAATTCTCTCATGGGTTATTTGCCACATGAAAACATTTATTTTTTCAGGAATAAGCCAATGCCAAAGCTTCTGCCATAATGGATTAGCCACTTCATCAGCTGGCCGTGCAAGGAACGCATAAGCATATTTAACAGAGAAAGTGCCATTAGGAGACCCTCGCTAAATAAACTCATCCTCCCTATCATTGGATGAGGGATTTAACCGAAGGACAAGGTTGAGAATATGTGGTGGGAGGAAGGTTGCCTACTTGTCAACATTTCATCTGCCACTAGGAAGGATGACGTCCAATTGTCCTCTGACTGAATCTCTTCCATATTGCAGTCGGCAAACTCTATGAGTGGCTTATCCACATATGTCTATAAGTCCAACCAGGCCTTGTTGGTTTGACCATTATTCACCTTCCTCCCAACCCCTGAGAGGAAAAAGGTCCCACACTCCGTAATAGCCTTCTAGGTGAGTGAGTTGAACTTCCTCTTCAGCACCAATTAGGTCCCACACTCATATTTAGATCTAAGGTATTTGACCCAAAGAGTATCCGGTTTAGTAATGAGACCCAACAAAGCTTCATAATAAAAGCTTTATTCTGAAACTCAAGATTTTTGATCCCGAGATCTCCACACTTCTTATGCCTTATAATCTGAGTCCAAGCAATATAATGCATTTTCCTTTTATTCTCATCCTGAGCCCCAAAAAAGTTCCTTCTAACCTTTTCAATTTCCTAAAGTACCCCTTTCAGCAATAAGACAGATTGCATCTGATACGAAGGGAGAGTTGAGATCACAACTTTGATAAGGATCGTCCTCCCAACCATCGTTAGATGCCTACCCTTCCACAAAGAAAGCCGTGATCTAACCTTCTTCGTTATGTGTCCCAAAGTTGCCTTACTCACACACGAGTGAATGATGGGAACACCAAGATATTTACCCAAGTCAGGTGTGGTTTCAATTCCCAAACTTTGGCTTAATCTGGAAGCCCTTTCGTGATTAACATTTTTGAGAAGAAAACCCTTGATTTGGATAAGTTTATCTTATGTCCCGAGATCCCATAGAATCTACTCATAACTTGCTTTATAATGCGCATTTAACCCAAGGAAGCTTTAGCAAAAAGCAAGAGGTCATCCGTAAAGAATAAATGAGATAAGGGAGGGCCCTCATTGGGAAAGCGAAGGGGTTTCTATCTACCACTTCTACACTCAGCTTTGATTAGGTGGCCCAACTTCTCCATACAAAGGACAAAAAGGTAGGGGCTAAGAGGGTCTCCTTGGCGGATCCCACGGGATGGAAAGAATTCCGATCCTTCCAACCGATTCCACAAGACTCTTATGGTAGCAGTCCCGACGCATCCTAATATCAAGCGAACAAGGTTATCCTAGAATCCCACCTCATGTAAGGTGATTTCAAGAAAACCCCAGTCCAATCTATTATAAGCCTTCTCCATGTCCACTTTAACAACAATATACCCTTTCTTTCCCGGTCTGGATCTCATAAGGTGAATGGCTTCTTGTACAATAATTATATTATCACAACTCAATCAGGATGTGATGAAGCTGCTCTGCTCCTGCCCAACCAGGTCGTTCATGACAGGTCTCAATTTGTTAGTTAAGAGCTTTGTCATCACCTTAAAGCTAACATTGCACAGAGAGATTGGTCTTATGTCTTTCAGGGTAATAGGGTTCTCACTTTTAGGAATGAGAATGATGTTGGTATGATTGACAGCCCTAATAGAAGATGGATCCAGGAAAGCCTACTTAACCAGGTCACAAATCTTAGATCCCTCTATCTTCCATTGGGTTTGGAAAAAGTAAGCTTGAATTCCATTAGGGCCAGGAGCTTTAAAGGCACCCATAGAGAAGGCCACATTCTTTATCTCAATGTCGCTCACTGCTTTATGAAGGGACCGGAGATGAGAATCCTGAAGACGTTGGAAATCATTTGACCAGTTGGAGGTAGAAGGAACGCTTATATCTTTGGTATACAGGTCTTGATGGTAACAGCTTACTATTGCCTTCAACTGGTCCTGGTCATCCCGTAAGGCCAAGATCTTTTGCTTCCTTCGTTTAACAACCGTAGAAGCATGGAAGTAGCTTGTGTTCCGATCACCCCATCGAAGCCAATCGCATCTGGACTTTTGGAACCAAATTAGCTCTTCTTGCATCATCACCTTGTTATACTTTTCCCAGAGCCTTCTTTCCAGCCGGTAAAGCCCCTTGGGGACCCCATTCCGCTTACTGGCTTCAATCCCCTAAATTCTTTTAAGAAACTTGCTTTTTCTTTGAGATGTTTCCAACCGAGGAGTTGTTCCAGCTTGTAATGTGTTCCCAAAAACTCGTAACCCCATCAAGCCAATCCCTATCACTCCACGTATCATCTACAATCTGTTGGAAACTCTCTTCGAGCCTCCAAGCTGCTTGGTAGTGGAATCTTCTATGGACATGAGGTTTAGGCAACGTGCGGGTGCACGATATAATTACCACCTTATGATCATACTTATACTTGAGATCATGAGTCACTTGAGCATGGGGAAAGGATATTTCCCAAGCCACATTACAAAAAACCCAGTCTAACTTCTCCCTGATCCCCTCTCGCTCCCAAATGAACCTAACTTGAGGATCCTTTAACTCACTAAGACCCGACTGGAGGATGCACTCATCAAAATGCTACATAGAAAGGATATGCGCTGGAGCCCCTTAACTTATTAGTGGGGTCTCTATACACATTGAAGTCCCCAACTAGGAGCCATTCATCAAAGGTATGCTGATTGATATCCATAATAGATTGCCACGGGTGAGTCCTCTTTATGTAGTTGGTTTCACCATAGATGAATGAGGCAAAGAACTTCCTATTTTGCCTCACATCCTGAATGCGACAATGTAAATTCTGAGTAGTTCCTGTTTCTGGCACAAAGTCAAGCTCTTCAAGATGGTCTTCATTCTCCATTGACGCTGCAACCTCCTATAAGCTACCTATCTTGGTGTTGTCCTCACCTAATTTTCCCCCCTCTACAATCTATGAGCCCATAGGTTTGGTGGTTTTGATTCATAACATCTAGGTAAGGGGTAGTTCTGGGGCTCCCCTTCATCCACATTAATTGGGGCTTTATTATCGCCTAAATTGTTCCCTTGAGCAACCTCTCCTATTCTATCACTGGGTAGGCTATTTTTCAGAGGCCTCATTTTATGATCATTCTCCTTCACCAGCTGAGCAACATTTCCACTCACCACTAAATGGGTTCTTTGTCTGGTCATCTTAACTCTTCCTTTGCTATTTGGGCTCTCTTTGTTTAAACTTGTTCCCTTTTCCATATCCTTGTCATCCCTTTCATGTCCTGGCCCATTTGCTAATAACTTCATAAGCCCATTATCATTCTTTGTTATTGGTCCATTGCCTTCCATGAAATAAGGCCCACTTGCAACACTTGATCTTACTCCACTTTCCATCCTCTCATAAGGTCCAAACCTCCCTTTCCCTTGGCCCACCTCCCATTAGCTTTCAACGCCTTAGGTTCCTGTGCACATAGAGCTGGTTCTGACCTCCCCTTTCCTGCGTGCTTAAAAACTTTTTCCTCTCTTGTGCAATATCCAGCAGCATACGCATGGTCAGCGTCATCTTCTAGGTTGCCCAGAACGCCAAATCGCAACTCCATCCACGCCGACACAGCTTTCCTGTCTATCACAGTAGCTAGATCTGCGGAATCCGACACCTGTTGGGTGGGAAGGAGTGTTTTGGTTAGAATCTAGCGCCTATCAGGGCGAGAGATAAGCATCTAGGAACCAAATTTTTTCGATGGCTTTATCGAAGTTTTCACTGTTAGTCGTTCGCCATGTACACCTTGGTTGAACGAGAGGTGAACAACGCTATCGTCTTGCCTCGCTGCTCCGACAGCAGGTCCAGCAGTAGTAGGTCCAGCTTTAGCCACGGGTTGAGCTCTAGCATCCCCTGTTCTAGCTCCAATAGTCATGGGTCTATCATCGGCATTAGCCGAGTCCGTTGATTTTTGGGCTTCTGTCTTAGAGCTTTTTTTCCGGGGGCAAGCCTCTCGCCTCTGGCCATACCTCCCATATTCAAAGCATATGAGTTTCAGACCCTCATACTCAACATTGAAGCACTCTTCTGCAGCAATAATGCATGGAATTAGGGCCCTCTGTAAGTCTAACTCCACACAAATCCTTGCACATTTTCCTCTCTCAACTCTTCCAGTGGCATTGGTACTGTCTGATAGGTGTTTAAATCCACCTTTAGAGGCCTCCCTATCCTTTCCTTAACCTTGATATACAGTGCTATTGTAGCAATGCATTGGGATATTAGGAATGAGCACCCAAGTAACAATATGCCTTAGTTGGTTCTTAAAAGGGTCAAAATATGGTGTCCACCTTTGAACTAAGACACAGTGTTGAAAGATAACCCATGGTCCTTCGTATAGCACACTCCTGTAATGATGCTTCTATTGCTTTTTCTTAGTGAGCTTCACCACAAAGTAATTATTTGGCAAGTCTATCAACTCAATCTCATTTGTTCTCTACAACTTGGTTAGGTGATTTTTGGGCATGTACAAGTTGAATCTTCTTCTAAGAACAGTAATAATCAGTGAAAAATTCCAGGGCTTACACCAGTCATTGTAGTCCTCCTGGGATATAGGCACTATTGGATATATCTTCTTGAGACGTTTGATTTCCTCAGTTGGCTCAGGCATCTCCCAGTAAATTTCCTCTTCCTCAAATAAAAACTCATCTGTCTCTGGTGGACAACTAACATTTGCAACCCCATTGAACCGCATAAGTGATTGCTTATAGGATATCATTTGTGTTTTCCCCCTGGGCATTGCACTGCCACCCATCTCATTATTCTCCATACCTTGCTCCTTCTATTCCATTTGGTCGTCCATGATCTCTTGAGGCACTTCCTCCATCTTCTTCTTTTTGTTCCTTCCATCCCCATCTATTCGGGTGGCCTATTCGGTTGAGTTTTCCGTTGGCCTGTATCCTCCATTTCATAAAAACTCGGCACAGAACCCAATAGAGAGAACTCACCTTATTGTATTCTAGAATCTTTCACCTTCATGCAATTTAAAATCATGTCTAGATGATAATAATGCTGTGAAGAGAGAGTGTTTACCAATTTGTTACCTTGTGTAAATTAAACATTTTAACACAAGTGTTTCAGACTTTGTGTAACTACAATTCATTTAAAAAATTAATACCTTTAAACATATATAAATAAGAAAAATCTAATATTACATAAAATAAAAAATAAAAAATATAATAGCAAAGCTATTTTTACTTTAGATTCACATGAAACTTTTTCACTGTAGAACCACAGCGAAAAACTATAATGGTAGGTAGAAAATGACCACAGCGATATTATAATTAACAATGCTTCTCTCTCTCTTTTTTATTTTCAGATACAAACGAATTTCTCATTATAAGATAGGGATGCGTTCGTACTATGATATTTTTGGGTCACCAAGACTATTTTATATAATTAAGGGTTTAAGTCATTTTAAAATTAAAGAGATTAACAATTTTTTTTGGTTGCTCACCCGGTTCACCGGAGCTTTGCTCCGACTACGTCCGGATCCGACCCGCGTCGCGCAGCTGACATGGTGGGTGAGTCTCCCAACGGTGGCGGCTGCATACACAAGGCTCGAACCCGAAATCTTACTTAAGCTGGAACAAGCCGCAAGAGATTAACAATTTTTGACAGAGTAAACTTGAGATATCTGAACTACCACTTTTGAATTTTAGGAACTAAAACTTAAATCAGGGAAAACTAAAGGGATAAAAAAATAAGTTTAATCAGTATTGACAATATTCAATCATCATGTCACATCAACAATTTTAAAAGTGTTTTCTTTTGATTTATGTTTTTTTTGAAACTATAGGGACTAATGGTTTCAGATAGACTAAACTTCATAGACAAAAAACAAAATTTTAAAATTACAAGGATCAAAATCCAAATTGAGGGAAACTATGAAGATCAAAAATTAGTTTAAACATAAGAAGTTACAATCTCAAAGACTCAAACTTAGTAAAAATTACTTAAAAATCTAAAAAATATCATAATTACTTTAGTTCAAAGACTCACTTGCTATCAGGTTTTAATTAAGGGCAGTATAATATTTCATAAAATTACCCCCAAATAAAATCAATATAGCAATATCAATGCTAGTATATCAATATTAATACATATACCACATTTTTCATATACCGTGTAATATACAAAACTACATACAGTAAAATTTAGGAGAAGTTATAATATTTACAATTCGTAAATATTATATCACATTTTTCAAATACCGTGTAATATAAACGAATGTGACTAGTTTAAAAGCATGTTAAAAATCTTAAAAGTTATTAATTAAGCTTAAAAATTGAAATTTAATACCATTAAATACATAAAAGTTATTACCAATTTTTTAAAAAAATAAAAATTGAATTTAAGCTAAAAGACCTAAACTTGGTCAAAGTACATTACTTTTTTTTAAAAAAAAAAATTGTAATATAATACTTAAGGACAAAAATATTATGAAATTTTAAGTGCACTATAAACTTTTACGAAATGCATTTTCAAAATCATGTAGATTGCAATTCTACTAAAAAAACCATTATAACAAGGCACTAAAACATAATAATGAATTTTGTAGCTTAGTGGCATAGAATTTTCCACCTAAGTGGAAGATGGCAATTTTGATTGTGCTTACAATGACGTTCTTTTCATTATAGCATTTGCATATTCCTATTATAAGCAATCATATTTGATGTACTTTTGGGCTCTAAATGTGGATACTTCTCTCGACTTGAATTCAAATTTTGGTTTACCTTAAAAAAACTCCAAATAAGCAATCATATTTCAAGTTTTTAAAAAAACTCCAAATTCAACTCTATTAAACATAATCAAGTAGCTAAACAATATATAAAAGAACATACACTTATATTGAGAAAGTGATGTTCTATTATCCTCCTGCTCTCACATGGCAACAGTACTCTCTTATGTTCAAACATGATCCCGTGAACCTCACTTACATTCAAAAGTGTGATGATAGGAGCCATGTGAATAGGATACAACATAAACACACACACACACACACACACACACACACATATATATGTTGTGTGTGAGCCATAGATATTAAGAATTGTGACAAAGTCTTCTGATTTGGAATAAGAGGGTTTTGTCATGGAGCTATGCTAAAAATGATGTGTCTTGCCTGTTTGTTTCATTCATTCACACCTTCGCTTTTTAGATGCATGCATTAGGTTTTGGAAGCTTATGCTATTAATTAGTTAGGATGGGAATCTTATCTTATTATTAGTGTAGGATAGCGAGTGCTCTCTAAAATTAATATTATTAAATAGTAAAAACAATATTCTTGCTACTGATATTTAAATTAATTAGTTCTCCAATCCTAAGTTAAATTACTAACTCGTGGTGATCATAAAATTAGTTAATAAGTGTAATCGATTGGGATAACTTAGAGCATAAATTATAAATTTGAAAGATAACATTATTAAGATATTATATTCATGATCAAAACAAATCTCTCGGCTAACTTGCATATTTAGAAATATAGAGGGGTAACTTATATTAAATCCGTTTTTAATATAATATTTGGTTAGTTTTTTAGGAGATTAAAAGGTTAAATAAATTACATAAGGCTAAAGTATATATTTGATCATTTAAGTTTACATCAAACTTCAATTTAATACTTTAAGTTTTAAAAGTGCATTATTGTCATTGATTGTTAACACCGTTAATATAACTTAACAAAAAATACTGGCTCAGCAAATTTAAACAATAATTTTGTAATTAAATGCTAGTGAAACATAGTTAAATTTTAAAATATAAAAATAATTAAAGCATCATTTAATTGTAGAATCCCCATTTAAATGTGTGGAGTCATTATTTTCCGTTAAGTTAAACCAACAATATTAATAATAAATGATTAAAAGTTCATTTTTAACGTAAATGATCAAAATAAAACTTGATGTAAATTTAAAGGACTAAAAGTATAAATTAGCCCTTATTTAATTATGACATATTCTAAAATATTTATATGTATTATTATATTATTTATTAGTTATAAGTTAGACAATTTAATTTGGAGAAAAATGATAACTATATCAATTAATAAACTTCTTTAATCTCCACAAAACAGCCAAATGACTCTTATATTAATGATCAGATGTAGTATTACCTCACTTTTGTTGTCCAGAAGACGACACGATGAGAAAAATGTTAGTTCAAACCAACCAGAAAATAATTTATTACTTGGGAAATTGGAGGTACAGGTTTCCCTTTACCTTTCCTTTTTCTTCGAAAAGATGAAATCGACAAAAAAATACCACATCTGATCCTTAATAAAAGAGTCAGTTGATCTTTATTAAGGATATTAAGGAAGCTAACTACACTATTTAAAAATATTTATTTATGTATATAATTAGATTGTAACAGTTTGAGCATTTGTTCTCTCAATTGTGATTTCAAAGCCCATACAGTTTGTTGCATCTAGAGATTCAAATGTAAATACATACACATATGAAATCATGAAATATATATATATATATCTATAAAAGGTTTAATCAAATTTTTCCTTCAATCTAGAGATTTATTACAATCACAAAAGGAGGTATGATATATGATCTTTTTGCCCAATAGAGGCCATGATTATTTATTCATTTATAATTCCCTGCTTTTTTAATGTCAAGATGCATTCAAGACATTCATGTTTGGCATCAATTCATTTATCACTTTTGGGTGATTCTTCATATAATTCATATATCTTTTATTAAAATTATATTGCATTTTATCTTTAATATAAGCACTGGTTAATTTTTTTGGGGAGATTAAATAAGATAAATATATTAAGTTTTTCCTAAACTAAATTGCTTGGCTTATAATCTGATAAATAATATAATAATATGCATAATTATTTCAGAATATATATAATTTAAATTAGTTTATTTATATTCTTTAATCTTTCAAAAAATTAATTGGAACTTATATTAAGGATATGATGTAGTATAAATTTAGTGCATCATATGAAATTTGATGAATAAGTCACACAATTAATAACTTGTACAATTTTAGTAAAAGTTAAACTTAGTTCCAAGGTATATAATTGATATTATATTTTAGGAAATGTATGTAAACGTAGCACCGGTAATGCGGGCCAGCCCGCGGGTTGCAGGCTGGAAACTCCCAGCCGCGGCCCGCCAGATTTTTTATTTTTTAAAAAAAATTAAAAATAAATTCTTTTTTCATTTTTTACCTAATGTTTTCTTATAAGATTACATATTTATGCTATTCTCTTTCAAATTCTATAAATAAGTGTTCAATAATTTCCTAAAAATAGAATTTAATATTACTCTTATCCTTATAAAAAATATTGGGAATAAAAAAAGGTAAAAATATATAAGATAAAATAATTAAAAAAATTTAAAAAATAAAAAAAGCGGGCTGGCGGGCCAGACGGGGCGGGCTGGCGGGTTGGGCCCGCGGGCCCAGCCCGTATTACCGGCTCTAGTTAA
>JANTPZ010091183.1:0-32804 GCA_025593235.1 Vachellia pachyceras | reverse complement strand
TCAGGAGAGGAACTTAGTGGTTCGAGGCGTGAAGGGAAGGAGCCAACAGTTTGATAGTAGCTATCACTGTAGGCTTAATAGTTAAGCTATTTTAAAGAGAAATGTATATTGCCAAACTTAGGGCTTGCATACTCTGATTTGTTTTTATCATTATAGTTATGCCGTAATATTCTATATATGGTTAAAAGCTTGTCTGTTGGTATCTCTAACTTATTATGTACCCATGGAGTGTTGTTTATGGATCCGTATGTTTAAGGGGATGCTTAAATATCATTGACTCTTGTGGCTTTATTGGTGACTTGTGGGCGAGCTTTGTGCCCTGGGTCAAAATTATGCTGTGAGTGGTGAATGGTTTGTGGCCTGGGTGTCTCACCCACAACTTTTGTGCCCTGGACCTTGATGATTTAATAATTAATTATATTTAAATATTGGGTTTGTTCGGAATTTTAAATGGTATCAGAAGGAATTACAGTTACATAATTTATTTTGAATATAATATAGGGTTAATTTGTTTAGGGGGTTACACAAGCAGCGGAAAACGGGGCATCAACTTTCTTCTTTTTTTAAGTTGTCTCGTCCTTCATACGTCTCATTCGAACTGATTTATATATATAATGGGTTGGTGAGAAAGTGAAGCATCTGTTTTTCTTTTTGCCTTGTTAGATTCTTTCACTAATTTTTTGTTGACAACAATGAATCTCGCCTGGATCCGCAAAGGGTTCGTCTGGATCCGCAATGTGCTCTTCCTCCCCAGGACTGCCATATTCATCTTGGGTAACATTAAGTTTCTTCTTCTTAGTTTGATTTGCTTGAGCTAGATCTTCTAGGTTTTTGAAAACATTATGCTCTCTCGCCGCTTAATTTTCTTGATCTTCTTCATGTAACTTGTTGTGTTCAAGATATTTTATGCTCTCTCAGAGCTCAAATGGTTTCTGCTCAGACCATAAACCCCCTGGTTCTCTTGATTTCCAGACGAATATCTTCAAGAAGGAGAATATTAACCTTGCTGGACACGATGAGGTATGTTGCTTTTAATGTTTATGCTCTTCTTTAGAATCTCCATTTTGGTCAGGCTCTCTCTTCATCTTCTGCATTTACATTTCGGATTTGCAGCGCGTAGGACACAGAAAGGAATCTTTTTGGAAAGCTTAGCGAGGTTTGAAGGGTTTATTATATAAACGTCTCCCTAGTCCTAACCGATCTCATATAAAATTGTAGCTTTGAGCTTGGTTCTGTTTCAGCCGTGTGAATGTGTTTGTTTATACATTCTTTTTTTAGAGTCAGTTATTGCTTGTTGATGATGTTGAGGATGTTTTATTTGTATAGTTTTATAGCGCTTGTGAAGGAGACTAGGTCGCTTCTGGGGTGCTCGGATTCTTTCAAGAAGGGATATTGTTGCAAAGGTTTGTATTGGGGTTTCTCGGGGTTCTTGAGGAGGTGGAAAGACCAGGATTCCGAGGGAGATTTCTCACTTAAGGCGGAGATTTTGGAGTTTATGAATAATTCCAATAAAACACTTACGGCGCCTTATATTGCAATATAGGGCACCATAGGGTACACTTACGTCGCCCTATATTGCAATATAGGGCGCCGTAGATCTAGTCTACGGCGCCTCATTTGATATAGGACGCAGTAGGTCCTAACTTTCTACTCCCCTCACATACATGTCCCATCAAGAAAGGACGCCAATTGGGTTAAAAATAGGGCGTAAAAAGTACCTTTTGTAGTAGTGCATCCATCCAAAAATACTATAAAAGCCTTATACAACAAAATCACAAAATCATACTCTTTCTTCCTTGAACCTCATATGCACGAAAGTCACAAAGAATTGGAGGAAATGAGATTTTTCAACATCTCTTTGCACACATATGCACAATCTCATTCCTAGACCAATTCCCCTCAAACAACAACTTAAAGACATGCATCTACATTCCTCAATATTTTTTGTCTAGCAGCAAGAATAGGGGTTTCTTGACAAAATTCATTTCATCATCAAATCAACTCAAACTGGATAGCAATATGTTACCAAACATGTATAGAGTTGATTTGCACTACTTATTACTTGTGATTCTTGTTTTTCTTCATTTCTCTCACTAACCCTCATTATCAAAATTCAAAATGCCCAACACAATCACTCATTAAACAATCTAAACCGATTAGATGAGGGATTAGAGGCTCTAGATGAGTTTTATAAGAAGAATCAAGCTTAAAAGACTTAATTACCATGAGATTTTGGTTTGAATCTTCACTTCCTCTTCTCGTTGGCCTCCAAATGTGCTCTCCTCTCTTCCTTCTTTGGCCTGCACAATTTTGGAGAGAAAATGGGACTTAGGAGCCTTTTAAAATCTATCCACATGAATTAAAAGGAGTTGTGGGACCCACTTGAATTGCTAGAACAATTTTACACTGATAAAATCTACTGCTATGGCTAAATATCTAATCTTTACTCTCATTTGAATAAGAGAGTGACAAGTGGCTCACTCTAGTCCCCAAAATCTTCTTTCCCCAAAATACCCCTACTTATCTGATTTTCGACTATCGAAAATGCTTTTTAGAACTGTTCTTATCACTAAGGCCATGTTAGACCCTTAAAAATTTCCATATCCATAAGCTCATTATGGTATTTTTCTTTTCTCAAAACGCATTCTAGAAATACCCTTAATTAATTTTCTTCTGGAAACCCTGATCAAACAATTTTCATTCTTTTGTACTACCGTTTCAGCAAAATGTTTCTGACTTTCTGTTAAAATTTTTTTTATAGATTAGGGCATTCCATGAGCTATTTTTAGCCACTTTAAAACTGCATTTATGAGGGCTTAGAACAATTTAAATAATGATATTTGGTCTATAACTCATTAAATAGTTAAAATATTAATCACTATAAAAATTTCCCCCGAAGGGTTTTTATCTATTTAACCTTAAGTGAGCCTTAATTACCTATCAGTGACTTTTCTCTTCCTTTCTATGCTTGGGGTCATTTTTTTGTATTTTGGTCAAAATTACCAAAATACCCTTCATCTTTTTCAAAATGACCGTCATGTCCTTAACTTTTAAAAAATGACCATGTTACCTTTACATTTTCTACATTTGCAAAATGGCAACTCTAGACTTCCTTTTATAAATATAAGTAGTGATTCTGCTTGTGCAACTTGCAATGGAGTACAATCAAGTTTTTAACAAATATATATAATAATTTGTAACTAATTTTTTCCTTTTAAATTGCCACCAATCTTATTGGTTATGTCTTACAAAACTGGATATTTTAGTTTTAACTAATCAATGTCAATTTTTTATTATCCGCGATTTATTGATTGGATTACTAGTAAAAATTACTTTTCCAACATGATTTATGGTTTCCTCCCCATCTTTACAGATAGGACAGTATGGGTTAGAAGTCCTCTTACGCCTAAATAAAGCTTCCTTGGTGGCTACTGCTTCATTGAGTACTCTCTAGATGAAATGATAAATACGCGGGAGTATTTTAAGTCTCCATATGAGCTTCCAATATGCAAAAAGAAGATTACAAGAGGAGCTGGATGTGGTAATCTTATTTATGTTGCATTCTTTCTTTTTTATAGACTAATTTACAGTATATTCCCCATCTTCTGCTTCAGTCTGTATAGGTTTGTCTTGCATGCCATTAGAGGATATGGGAATTTTAATGATAATGGAAACAATATCCCCCATCATTAAATCACGAATTGGAGCACGATTCCAACCGCCATCAAGAATAAGGTCACTTACTTCGCCATGCTGCATCATATAGCTTTGGTTGCTAGGGTCCCTTTCAGGA
The DNA here is from genome assembly GCA_025593235.1 of Vachellia pachyceras. NCBI lineage: Eukaryota > Viridiplantae > Streptophyta > Magnoliopsida > Fabales > Fabaceae > Vachellia > Vachellia pachyceras. The sequence goes on along the minus strand of JANTPZ010091183.1, from coordinate 29,011 downwards.
AAAGTGGCATTAGGAACCCAATTATCTCCCCAAATTCTGATAGAAGTACCCGGCCATTCCCACGTCCCAAAGCAGATCTTTCTTTAGGAATTCCAAGCCATCTATGATACTCGACCAACACTGAGAAGCTTTATATCCCTTTTTTGCATCAACAAAACCCCCTTGGAAAGTAAATACTCCTTAGAACTTGAACCCATAAATCATTTGGATAATGTAGAAGATGCTAAGCTATTTTCGCTAATAGGGAGTCATTCATAATGATAAAATCCTTGAAGTCCATTCCACCATTTACCTTTACCTCAGTGAGAGATGCCCACGATTTCTAGAAGGTTGTGCCAACTTTTACTTTGTTATCCCACCAAAAGTTAGCAATCAAGCTATTAAGTTCCTTACAGGTTTTAATTGGAAACTTGAAGCAATTCATAGGATAAATTGGGATGGTGTTGGTGACTGATTTAATCATAACTTCATGAAATGCATATGATAAGGTGGATCTGCTCCATCCCTGGACCTTATAGCTCACTCGTTCTCTGATATAAGCTAGTGCCTGATGCTTAGTTTTACCCCATATATTAGGTATTCCAAGATATCGTCCAGGGTCATTTGTAGCTCGGATGCGAAGCAGTTGCCCTACCTTATTTTCTTCTGGAGTATTTTTTGAAAAAAAGATGCTAGATTGATCTGAATTGGCAACTTGGGCAAATGCAAGATAGTACGTATTCAAGACAAGATAGTACAACTTGGCCAAATGCCAATTTCACACAATTCTTTTCCCTAGCATTTATGAAAAATAGGGCATCATCAGCAAAGAAAGTATGAGAGAGCACAAGACAAGAATTACTGAGTTTAACCCCCTTTAACTCATTAGACAACAAGCTCTTCTTAACATACTACTATGAACTTCTATTACTAGGATAAATAAATAAATAGGGATAGAGAAGATCTCCTTGCCATAAGCCCCTACCAGGATTAAATGAGTCAATCTTCTCCCTTGATACGTAAAGATTTAGAGTAACAGAGTTCACACATCGCATGATAAGATTAACCCATTTAGCACAAAAGCCACATTTCAGCAAAACTAGCTCCAGGAAATCCCATTCTACTCTATCATATGCTTTACTATGACAATTTTTAAAGCAAATTCATATCTTTTTCCCATATTTCTTCCTCTATAAATAATGATACACCCCATGGGTAATAATGATATTATCATGAATTACTCGACCAGGAACAAAAGCACTTTGATTTTGAGAAATACAAACATCCAAGAGAGATCTCATTTGATTAGCCATAAGCTAAGATATAATCTTGTAAGAGTAATTACATAAGCTCGTAGGTCTAAAATGAGATACATGATTTGGTTTATCCAATTTATGAATGAGGGTAACATTGGTCTCATTATTCTCATGAAGCAAAATATTTCCATAAAAAAATCCATAACCATAGAGCAAATGTTGTCACCTATTTCATGTCAAGCAAACTGATAAAATTTACCTAAAAAACCATCCGGTCTAGGGGCTTTTATACTCCCAAGATTGAAGGCACCCAATCGAATTTCCTCTCTAGTAACAGGGAGCATCAATTAATGATTCATAACTTTGGTAATTTGTGGTTCAACAAAGTTCAAGACACCCTCCATTTGTCTCTAGCCTGATGATAAGAATAATTCCTGGAAAAATGTGAAACATTCGCATATATCTCAACTTTATTTGTTAGCCAGCTACCAGACTAATTTCTTAAGCGGAGGATACTGTTATATTGTCTACCTTTAATAGTAGAGAGATGAAAGAATCTGGAATTTCTCTCTCTTGCTTTTATCCACTCTATTCTTGATCTTTGCCACCAATATTGTTCCTCCTTTTCTAAAGCATTCTCAATAGAAGATGTAATCTCTACAACCTTACGGGTAGTAATTAGAGTAATAAGAACTTGCATGTAGATTGCCAACTCAGACTTTAACTTATCAATTTTTTATTATTAGAAAATTCCTTCTTACTCCACCTAATTAATTCATCTCTGCAAGTGGCTAATCAAAGTAGAAAAAAAGGAAGAGATGAGATATCACTTACAGGAGATAAATGCCACCCTCTCCTGACTACATGCAGATAGTCTTTATGTAATGACCATATAATTTCAAATTTGAAATTGCTAGGTCTCCTTTGGTCTTTGTAACAACAATTTATCAAAATAGATGGTGATTAGACCCTAAGGGATCGATATGAAATACCTGCAACTGTGGAAAATCCTCCGTGAGACGAATATTCCCAAAGGTGAGGTCGATTCGTTCCTTGATCATATCGTGGTTTTCATGGCTATTACACCAAGTGTATTTGTATCCATTGAAGCCTAGGCCCATTAACTCACACTCAACTACAAAATTTTGGAAGTTCATGATCTTCCTCAAGGCCCTAGGTTTAACCCCCCACTTTTCCTCCTATGAGAGGATATCATTAAAATCTCCAAGGCAAAGCCAAGACTGGTTAATATCTCTAGCAATCCTTTTAACTTCTAGCCAGCAAAGGTTCCTTTCACACTCTTAGGTGGCCCATAGATGAAAGTAATATAGGAGGGAGTGTTAAAAGCTGTAGCTGAGAACTAGTATGAATTATATTGGTAGAAAAGAAGAGAATATTCACTATGATCTTATCAGACCACCAGCAAGCCCCCCACTTCTACCAATTGGGTCCACAATCCACTCTTCTTGAAATCCATACTTCCATCGAGCCTTCTGCATTATTCTTCATTTTTGTTTTGCTTCCATTAAAATACCATTTGGGGTTTATTCTTTGCATACTCCTCTCTTAAATTGCGAATTGTCAAGACCACCCTAATACCTTGACAGTTCCATGATAAGATATTCATTGTGAACCAGTGATTGGTCCCATCCAACCACCGTCATTTCCATAGGAAAAGGAGGAAGTGTTGTCATTATTATTGCTGGTAGACACAAACCAATCCGAAAAATCAATCTCCACTTGCCTTGCGGATGAGCTTGTAAGGGCTAGCTGCTCATTTCGTTTATCACATCAAAGGAGCTGCTTCAACGTATGATAGCTTGGTTTGGATTTTTTGCGTTACTCAATCAACGCCTTTTCACATGTGTTTCTATTTGGAAGTTCCTCGAAGTTCAATCTCTGTCTTCTGCTTCTATCAGTTGGATCCTGAGCATCCTTTAGTATCCTTTTTAAATTAATTCCATTCAGCCTGATAGTGACTGACATGGGTGAGAGGCCATTAAAAGGGACTATAGCTTTCGAATTATCCTCCTCATCTGATGGATACTCTACTCTGTATTCCCGATGGCCTTTGCTACCTATTTCAAGGCCATTAATCAAGTTGGGCTCCCTGTAAGTTTAGGCTAGATCATTTTTGGGCCTATGGATTTGAATTATTGTACTTATCTGCTTTAAAAGCCCAGTATCATTCCTATCACCAATTAAATCTTGATTTTAAAGGTTGAAAGAGGGCCACACATTAGTGACTCCATTAAAGACCGTATTGTTAGAAAAGGATTTGACCAAGAGGGGGTGAATTGGTCTAATATAAAAATCAGGCACTTTAAAATTCACAGAATTAAAAGGGCAAAGACACTGAGAGAAGAAGAAATATGAACACAAAAATTTATACTGGTTCGGTCTCCTTGACCTACGTCCAGTCCTCAGATCACCCTTGAGAATTGCAAATCCACTATCAACAAATGAACAAGGCTCAACAAACCTGTACAAGCTAGGAATCCTCTCCCCCTTCACTTTTCACTAAAATAGAGTCACACACTCTTTGTTCTTATCTCTCTTTCAGCCTAGTTTACTTAAGGTCCCGTCCTTAAGTTTCTCACAAATTAACAAAGTATTTTTACCACAGATATCTCTCTCAAAAGAGTATATGGCTAATAATGAAGCTCATAAAGAATTAATGAATGAATGCAGAGAATGAAGTAAACGCAGCTTTGAATGCTCAGTATTTCTCATTTTTCTACTTTTTTGAATTGAATGCTGATCCTTTTATAGTTGAGAGGCTCTTAAATGTCCGTTAGACTCCATTTAATAGCCGTTACTCTCACCATCAACCATTTGGCTTTTTCATCAATGGCATTAAATGCTACTGAGTCAGATGAGGTTGAATGTTGCAGAGGATTGTTAAAGTCTCCGAGCCTCGGATTATGCCTGTATTTCTTTCCTCATTTAATGTTTCAAGCTTCTGCATTTAAGAGAGTAGTTAGAATTCAAAAATGTCGTTACACAAATAAGGAAGGTAGGTGAATAGCGTAAGTGAAGTGTGTCAGATAAAGCTGTCAGAGAGAGACAGTGCTCGAGCATAAAACTTCAATGCTTGAGTGTTGCGCAGAATATTTCAAAGAAAAGTTTAATACTTTAACACAATACTCGATTATTATCTGAAAGTACTTGAAAAAGAATCAAATACTCGAGTAATGAATCTCAGTGCTTGAGTACTGACAATACTTCCTAGGAATAGTCGAGTAATCTGAGCAAGTGTTGGAAAATATAAGTTTTAACAATTCACATTACTCGAGTGCTGCATCATTATGCTCGAGTATTAGTAATGATGTAAGTGAATGCTGGAGCATTGTAATAGAGTATTGGTGGATAGTGAAAAATTTTAGCCCGATGCTCGAGCATTGAAAGTTAGTGCTTGAGTATTCATAGTGCTTGCAGTCAATACTTGCAGTGTTGGCTTCTAGTGATGAGGGTTAAGTTACAATACTCGAGTACTGTTAAACTATGCTCGAGCATTGGCTCTGCTAGGAGCTTTTACTTGAAGTATCACTTGACAGCATTGATAGAAGACTTAATACTCGAGAACTACATTTGTAGTGCTCGAGCATTGGCTATGCAGTCAGCCAATGCTTGAAGTATTGTCTGACGGTGTTGAGAAAAACTGTCAACACTCGAGCACTGAAACTTAGTGCTCGAGTATTGGCACTACTTTAAGCCAATGCCTCGAGTGTTGACTTGAAGTGCTTTCAGAAACCTTAATACTCGAGCATTGGCTCTGCTGTCAGCCAATACTTGCAGTACTTCATTGCAGCATTGTTTGTAAGCCCTGTTTTAGCCTAATGCTCGAGTGCTGACTTGCAATACTCGAGCATTGGCATTACTTTATGCCAATGCTTGAAGTGTTTACTCAGAGTATAACTTAAAAACTTATCTTTGAATCACAGTGCTCGAGTACTACATTCCAATACTCGAGTATTGACAACACTTCATGTCAATACTTGGAGTATTACCTGGGAGCATTAAATTTTCTTAAGTTTAAAACTTGCAGTGCTGGAGCATTGAATTCCATTACTCGAGTACTGTTAACATTTTTACAAAGACACTCGAGTATTTTCATGAAGCACTGAATCAATAGTTTAAAACTTGAGATTCAAAAATCATTCTACAATCTCTCAGCACAATTTTGTTATCATCAAAAAAAGATATTAACACGTATTTGATAGAATTATCTCTCCTATGCCATTCCTTGATTTTCTTGATTCATTACAATCAACAATTATTGCCTTATTATGATCAGATATTCTCTTCGCCAAACTGTCGCTGAGCCATTAATGAATTTCTACATATTTGGTATTTCCATATTTGGTGCTTTCTCTCGCCACTGGTCGATCCTTGTGTGCTCCGGTTGTCGACCGTTTCTTCTCTTGTATTATCGATTCAACTCAGCCATCCTTGCACACTACCAATATTTCTTCAATGATTTTCACATGCGACGTGCTCAACCAATTACCATTCTTATTATCTTCTTCCTCATATTCTTCCATTCCAATGTTTTCCTTACATCCTCGAGATTCATGCCCGATACGGCCATATCTATAGCATTAATTTTAGAGACATTCATACTGTGGCAATACCCAAACAAGGTCCTTATCTTGCCGCGGGACCCAAAAAATAGTCACTAATGGTTTTGTCAGTTTAATGAGCATCCTCACACAAATGAAGCTCCTAGTAAGCTTACCATCTATTTAAGGATTTTCAAACATTAGAGCTTTCCCTAATGTATTACCCAAGCTGATGGCATTGTCCCTATCAAAAGCTTCTAATTGAAGGATGTGAAACTAAACCCAAAAAGGAGAGTAGTCAAAATCTACTTCGTTCAACACCATATAATCCTCCCAAATCTGTAAGCTTAAAAGGTGGCCTTAAACTAACCATGGTCTGCACTTCAAGATTTGCAGGTAATCTTCTTTCTCAAACTGAAATAAGAAATGTGATTGTTTCGTTCAAGCTCATGGATCTCCACTTCATCGTCTAGTTGCCAACCTTTCCTGATCATTGATAGCACTATTGGCTTATTTAAATTCTTCACTATCATAAGTTTCCCCACTAGAGCACCTCCCTCATTACCAGAAAAATGCCATTTAGCGATGGAAAATCCATCTCTTAATGGTTATTTTTCATCGCTAAAATAAGGGTCGCTAATATATTCCGTTGCGAAATGAAAAATTTCTAATGAAAAATAGTCATTTAGCGATAGAATTTTCTGTCGCTAAATGGCATTTTTCTGGCAGTGCCTTCTTTTTTTCCAATTTTTTTTCAGGTTTAGAATAACCTCCCTAGATGTTTTCTTCCTACCATCCTGCCTACCCTCCATCCCTCCAAACCACTTAAATCACATACTCTGCACTCTGAAATAAAAGGAGGGAAAACCGATCATCGTTTGTATAATGACGACGACAAAAGTCATTGTTCAAACTTCACCAAACGATCATGACAGATGGAAAAAGGGCTCTCACAAAGGAGAGAGAAAACATGCTAGAGGGATAAATCAATATTTTCTCCTTTTTGAATAGTACATAAATGAAGTCATCATTATTCACTATATGAAGTCAAAAGTACATAATTAATTCTTTCTATTTATAGTCATAGCTTTAAAATATTAAGGTAAATCAATTCCATGATATGGAGTTGAGTTAGAAAGAGAGAGGTCTAGAAGAAACAAATTGTAGGAAAACAATCCATGCATGATTTGGAGTTGATTAGTGGTTGTTTTGTGCTTGTTTGAGTTGTATATGAATTTTTGGCACAAAGTTACTATTCATGGGATGCTGCACGAAATTGATTTGCATGGAAAGGGATGTTTTGATGCCAAATAATCATGGGGAAATGGTTTAAGAATGTGATTATACATGTATATGAAGGTAGAAGTTGAAAATCACATTTTGCCAAATTTTTGCAAAATATTTCGGTCTAGAGGGGAATTTTTTAGAAGAAGTGTGATTTTGATGCTTCCAATGGATTTAGAAGGCAAAATTGTGTACGATATTGGAAGCATTAGAATCAATTATAGTAAAGTTAAGGGTTTTAAGACCCTTAAAGTTCAAGAGAGGTTTAGTGAAGTTTTAAGGGATGTAATGCATTATTAGTGGCTTGTTATTAATGCTAAATGCATTATCATGATGTGTAGGAGTCTAAAATAAAAAGGGAAAGCCTCAAAGTCCAAGAGGCAAGCCACCAAACTCAAAGAAAAGCTAAGGAGTTGAGGTAGCAAGATTACTAACCCTTACTTTAATATGTTCATTGATAGTTATTTATTTATTTTTGCTATTGTACATACTCTTTATGTTCTATGCAAACATGTAAAGTTGTGTTATGACATGCCAGGCTATGTGCAAAGTGTTCTCAAAATGTATCATGTTATGTTCATACATAGCTAGATAGGAAATAAATGATGACCATGTTGTTGATGTATGTGGTAGTAATCTTTGCTATTGAGATTCTTGAAATCTCATTTTTCCAAGCAATAACATCCCTAAGGACAAGGTCATGTAAGGGTCAAAGCAAGATAGTGAAAGCATGTTATGGAAACCTATGCATTATGTATGTTGCTTATGTCAAGTTGTACGATAATTGTATGTAAATATCAATACTATGATACATGATATGTATGTTGTATAATGAGCCAAGAGTATTGTTTGATAAGTAAAGATAAGCATGAAGAAGAGAGAAGCATGAAAGATGGTCTAAAATAAAAGGGTCCAAAGCCCTTGTTAAAAACCAAATTTTGAGTAACAGGGAAAAATAGTAAATGGAGTCCAAATTGTATTAAATTTCATAGTTAAATACTAACATTCCAAACTTTAAAATAAGCTAAAGTTTACTGAAATTGGATGTATAGATAAAAATTTATTATTTTGCAAAGTTGAAGGAAAAATCTAAAAAATCGAAAAATGACCAAATGAATAGTGCTTCTTCACATTTAAAACTGTATTAATTGGTCACGAGATTGGACAAGTGAATATTTTTTTCCCTATAGGAGACTTAAAGATCTTCAATTAGAGACTTGAACTACTAAACTTAGGTTTTTCTAGATTCAGTTATGATTTTTCAAATTTTATTAAAAATCTGGAATTACCAAGTGAATAGTAAAAGTGAACAGCACTTGAGCCAAAGTTTTAAATTTTCACTTTGTTGGCTAATTCTAAGTATTTGATGGCCATGAAATGGTTCATAATCGGTCTCTAATATAAAGTAAAGCATGTTAAGGAAGGGGTTATAAGAAGTGTTTAGAAAGTCATTCATCTACGATGAATCACGACGGCCTGAAGGAGGAGGAAGAACGAGCTCAGGCGTGAAAAGAAATTGGGGGTGGAGGATCTGAGACAAGACTGAATATGGAGCATATTTTTTTAAAATTTCAATTGAAAATTAAAAAAGGGATAGAACGTTGTTGTATCATCCCTTCTCCTTATTAAAAAATAACTTGGTTGACCCGCAAGACTTGGTGGGTCAATCAAGTTAATACCGCGTCAAAGCGAGTTTGACCCAGCCCGGGGTCAACATCAACTTGGACCGGGTTGTCGGGTTCCAGTCCGGTTTCACATACATTGCAATTAAGGAGTCATTTTCAATTTTCCAAATAAATTATAATTATATGATAGTCCATGTAAGAATTTACTATTTGAGAACCTGTTGTAGAAGAGAAGTGGAGGGAGGGAAAGTGAAAGGGTGAGAATCAGTTAGGGAATGGAATAGAGAGATATAAGAGACGGAGGGGGGGGGAGAGGGGAAAAGAAACGAAACTCAATTATTATTCCACAGTTCCAAATATTCTGATTACAATGACCCTTGTTCCTTCTGTAACTTGCTACCATTTCTAACTGCCTATCAACCCCTTTACTAGCTACCCAACTAACTCGTTAAAAATGATATCCTAGAATCACATTCGATTTTCTTATTTATTTTATATAAACCCCTTTGTAGAGTTTGGTTTTAATTAAAAAGTCTAGTTTTGCCATTTTCTTGTTCAAGCATATCCATGGTCAGATGGAAATCTCATACTAGTTCTTTTTTTTTTTTTTTGCCAATAATCTCAGACTAGTTCTTCTATTTTCTTCTGTTGTTTCTCAGTGTTTTGCTTGAAGCCTATGTGTTATCTATGGTGATGAGGGTGCCACTTGGCTCTTATATTGCCAGTCAAAGCAAAATAGAACTAGTTACTATTGGTATTCCTTAAAATTATGATTTGTCTTTTAAAATTATATTTTCTGTTTCTCCCCTTTTAAAAGCTTGTCAATTTGTCATTTTGTCGATGAAATTTAATTACCTCGTTATGATTTGCTACTTGTCCTTATTATAAGGCACCATCTGCCTATTCTTACATACTAAAGAATGACAGTTAAATCATTAAAATTTATTCGGAAGTTCCATAAGACAACCCCATAAGCTGAGTTATTTGGCTAATGTTGTCTCTTATTTCCCCCATGATGTGTTTTCATTGTAGATGATATATACCATTTTAATTAAAAAAACTCCATTTTCACTGAAAAAAATTGTTCGAAAGTGGTATATTTTTCATCAGTAGCTTATATGGTCATTGACTTGATATAAATAATTTATAGAAATAAATGAGCTTTGTATATAACATTAGTTGTAGTCATAGTTCCATCCTCAAAACAATGCTTATTATGATGAAAAACCAAGTCGCCTCCAAGATCTGAAAGGTGCTAAATCTCATCTAAGTTTCATCATGTGGACTTGCTATACTTTCCAGCCCAATAGATTCTGAAAATTCAATTTAGACTCTGGCCTGTGACAAGTAAGAAGACCATTTAACCCTTACAATTCGAATAAAATGTCGGACAAGATTTTAACAAAGCAAATTAACAATTTTCATTTTGCATAAGAGAATAAACGACTCCCATTTGTCATACATTCAAAATTATGCAGTAATTCCTTAAAATGCCTAGGGATAACCTTTTATTTAATATATTATAACATAAGTATATTTTTGACAATTTCAAATAATCATATTTGGTTAATAGTAATCATGAGCATAGTCTCTCCCATAGAAATCATCATTCCTTGAAAAAAAAAATTAGGAATCTAAAATCATATTTAACTTCGATCTTTCTACTACTTGAAGTATGTTAGAGAGCACTTGGGGGCCGTTTTGTATAAGAGAAGGCGATGGAAATGGGAGGGAAAAATTCTGTTGAATTGGATATTTTTTTTTAAAAAAATTAGATTACAAAAATGGGGGTTTACATTTTTTAACTAATTTTTCTTCCTCTTTTATTAAAATTTTATAGCTCCACCTCTCTAAATTTTTTTAAATCAACCTCAAAAAATTTCCCCGTCTTTATATTCCAAAGCCTTCATACGAAATAACCCCTTAAATTAGCAATATGTTCTATTTGGATGGTAAGAAAAGTTAGGATAATCTGCTGCCAATCATTTTGTTCACCAAATTCATTGTCTAGTTTTTGGAATAACAAACCTCCATGTTTTTTGTTTTATGAAGAAGCATCGATCATGCGGATTTGGAAAATAATGAAGAGAAAATGGGGAAGAGGCTGCCTAATCAAAATAATGCGCCCACACTGAATCATTATCACTCTATATGCCTTTGATATGTCTCAGTGCTATTTCATTCTGAGTACGACTGTCGTTTTGACTAGAAGCAGGAATGGATTATTTTTTTATTTATTTTAATTTTTTTCCTGAATCCGAGGGGCAGACTCCGCATTTGGGTTAATTACATATAACCAGGACTGAAGTTGGAAGCTCCTGAGAGAGTTTTTTCATGCCCCGGGAATGGAATGTGTTTGTCTCGACTTGCAACAAAACGCTCGAGTCAAGGGAAAGAAAATGAGCAAACATGTGAGGGACTAAAATACCCTTACCCCTTTCTCAAAATATATCATTATTGTAATCAAATTAAATATGACAATGAAAAGAATCACATCAAAATTAACATCGTTGAATCATTTAAATCAATTATATGTTAAATTATCTGGTCTTAAAATCCCACTCATATATTTATTTAGCACAATAAAAAATCATTTAAAATATATTAATCCAAAGAAACATTTAACTATCCTCCCCTTACAAAAAAATTTAGAATCAGACTTGGGTCCTAATCTACCAAAAATGGACTTGATATAAAACCCAACATAAAAGGGGAAGGAACATAAAATTGAACAGACTACATAAAGTGTTAGAGAAAATGGAATCTCTCAATTTGTGGCATTATCACATTATGAGACAACCTTGGGTGTTTTCTTCACAAAAATAATCTGTAATCTCATCCATCACTCGAGTGAATTCTGGAGCAGGTTCATATAAGAACGGTGTCGTTTCAAGGCTAGTGGTAGTGTTGACACTCACTATTTCTTCTGGTTTTCTTGTTGACCCTCTTCATGGTGTGGACCCTTTTGCCCTTGGATCTCTCTCACATTGGATTCTTCGGTTGTGTTCTTGTTCTTGGACTTCTTATCTGTTGGAAATTGTGCCCTACGGGCCAATCATTGTACCTCACACATTATTTATTTAATGTATTTTCTCCATTTAATTATCATAACTTTTGCATGTTTATTATGATAATTGCATCCATGGGCAAATTATGAATATTGTTCTAAATGTCCCTGATCGGTTATCTATGTGGGAACAAAGATAAAATAAGACCAGTATGACTTTGATAAGGTATGGAGATACGAGTCAAAGTTATAGGCACTTGTAAGAGTACAATGTGCTGGACCGACCCGCTATGAGAAGCTGCATGGATTAAGTCATTAGCTTATCTCATATGTAATCACATCACAATGCCCTTTGACCTGAGATTATCATGGATTTCTGCATGAAAGTCACTAAGCTTTGACCTAGTCAAAAGTCACCTTTGATCGGGTGATGATAAAGGCTATAATCGGGCTTAATGGTTTTCATGTGGAGGAATGTGAGTGATCAAGATGGGATTTGTCCCTCACATTAGTTGAGAGATATTATTGGGCCCCTCGATGAGTGAGTCTGAGAAATGTATGGCCATACTGTAACGAAAAAGAGTTTTCGTTTCTTTGATCATACTACTCAGGGATTGAGAAAGTAATGGTTAGGAATAGGAAGATGACGTCATCCATGCCTCATCCTTGACCGAGATATCGTGTGACAAAAGGGATGTGATGTGGTTGCATAAAAGGTTTCGTCGTGTTAACAATCCCCGTATGATTTGAGTAGTGTATTGTCTTGTTAGAGACCACTTGCGACTTGTGGGCTAATGTTGAGTTTAGCCCACTGCCAACTTTGTATGGGCCTACAGGGTCACACGCAAGAACAGCCCAACATGAGCTTTATTTATGGGGTTTATTCGAATTTTAAATATATATGTTAAAATTTGAAATTACACAATATTATGTGAATGATATTTATGTGTTAGTTTAATATTTAATTTATTTGATAAATTAAATAACTAGCATTAATTTAATTTATAAAGGTAAATTAAATTCGTTGGCTCATTATTTGAATTAATTAAATGGATATGATTTGATCAGATTAATTTAATCTAAATTAAGATTGCAAAATTCGAATTTCACATTTTGAATTTCAAATTTCGAATTCCAAGATTAATCAAGATTAGATCTTAAATATCTTTTGAAATTCAAATTTCTAATTTCAAGATTAATCGATATTAGATCTTGAATATCTTTTGAAATTCAAATTTCAAGATTAGATCTTGAATAAAATTTCAAATTTTGAATTTCAATATTAATCAATATTAGATCTTGAATATCTTTTGAAATTCAAATTTTCAAGATTAGATCTTGAATATCCTTTTGAAATTCAAATTTCAAGATTAGATCTTGGATATCATTTTGAAATTCAAATGTTAAGATTAATAAAGATTAATCTTGAATATCCTTTTGGAAATTTGAATTTCAAGATTGATAAAGATTAATCATGAATATCTTTTCAGATATGAATTTGAATTTTAAAAGATTAATTAAAGATTAATCTCATATTCGAGAGGCTCTCTAAGAGTTCTACAAAAATTAGGACTCATGAGTAAGAGAAGTAGAAGAAATTCGAATCTGACCATGAGCCAACAGAAACCCTAGAGAGAGTGAGACGTAAGAGGTGATAGCACGCTGTGATTGTTGGAAACTGTTCGTGTGGATACCGGTAAAGGGAGGCGATCAAAGAAGGTTGGCTCCTCATGATCGGAATCAAGAACGCAAATGGTCGTGGAACCTGAAGAGATCTAAACGCAAGAAACACTTCGGATTCAAAACGCAAAAGGCACGGCTCTATCTCCTCGATCTAAATGCCTTTGATAGATCTGTATTTGGGATTAGAAAAATTTTAAATTCCGCTGCATGTACGATCTAATCCCAACATTATATCCTTTTGATTCCTTTGATCTGCTCCTTTTGAATGGAAAAATCTTCAGCATTTTAAGGACTTCCAATTATCCATCCCCTCCTCGATCAGCTTCTTCTATTTTAAATAATCAGGAAAAAAATTAAAAAGCAAAGAAACAAAATAAATAAGATGAGAAATCAGGGTCAGAAAACAAGTTTTTAGAGGGCTTTGTATACATGTATATATACTTATATGCAAATCAGGTATTTTCTCAAAAAAAATTCTAGATACCTAATGTTCTTTCTTGAAAACTTTCACTGCAAAAATGCCCTTTAACCCTATAGCTAATGGGATTGTTTGGAATAACGTTTTCAAAAACCAAACATACGTTCAATATTATTTTTCTGTAAAATGAGATAATCTCATCCACATATTTACCTCGACTTGTGTAAAAGTACTTCTCTACCATGTTTCCAAACGGGCACAATATTGGAATCACATCATTGATGAAGTATTAACGATTTGGTTTACTTGAGACACCAAGATTAATAATCTAGTTGATAAGAACATGACTCATATATGCTACATGATATCAAATATTTTCTTTTGTTTTTCTATTGACACAATGCTTGGTCGTTATAGTTTATTTTTATTTTAGTTTCGGATTCACTATATAATTTCAAACCATATATGTTTTTACCCCTTAAGTTTTTCCCATCTAACCGTTAGTCCCTATATTTTAATAAAAATTTAAACCATTTTACCTCAAAGAGATCAAGATCTATTGTTTAAAATTATAGGAATCAAAATCAAAATAGGAGTAAACATTAATTAGCCTCCTTTTTGTCTTTTTGAGTTTGGCCATGCAATTAAACTAAACATAAAAATATCATAATTAATAACATAATGCTAAATAATAAGACGGTTGATCCTTTTCAAAATTCCATATTTATGCCCAGAATAAAAGTACAAGAAGAAGAATCATGAATCAGCAAAATAATGCAAAATTGAAAAATATTGAAAATATTGAAAAGTGTGAGGAAATAAATTGTAATGAAAACTGGAAGACTTTGTTCAACCAAAAAAGTTTCTTAGTTTTGAAATGAATCCTAAATATAGGAAATTATCGGCGTCAATGTGTTATAGTGTATTTGGTTGCTTTGTTTACACGTTTTGCAAATATAGGAGGTTCACGAAGTTGTATTTAAGGAAAATTATTGACAGAAAAAATTGATTTTATTGTCCATGATTCATATATATATTTTTATAAAGATTTTATTTAGGTCAGATTTCCTATATCCATTACTTCAAATTTTTCAATAATACATGATCATGTATCATATTTTTTTAAAATATTATCATGTAACTATAAATCTACATGAAAAAAGATACATACATACATACATACATACATACATACATACATACATACATACATACATACATACATACATACATACATACATACATACATACATACATACTAGGGAACTTGACATAATGAATATATAAATTCCACTTTATTTAGGTCCCAGTCTGTGCTATCTATCTATTGGTTGTAACCATACTAAAGTTTAGGGAGTTTTATATATTATAGCCTAAATTTCTTTTAATCAATGTCAGGGAGTTTTATATATTATAGCCTAAATTTATTTTAATCAATGTCAGGTTGCACGTCATCCTTATTAATCAGACTACAAATTCCCGTCAGTAAATTAACAGAAAAATTAATGGCATGCGGTTTAATGTTAGAAGTTAAAACTTAAAAAAGATTAAATTTAAACTCTGAAATGTCATGATTTTATATGCAACTAACATGGAGAGAATTACGCACAGGTCTCAAGGAAGATAAATTATTATTAGTATTATTATTATTAAATTCAAATTACATCATCAAGTTGATATGAAGTTATAAAGGACCTATGGGAGATTCATTGGAACTCTGAAAATACGAGTCTATTTTGATTTGTAATTCGTGACACATCAACTTGTCATTGGTAGTGTTGTGACTTGTCATTGGTAGTGTTGTGACTTGTCATGCTCTAATTTATCATTAATGGCACATTGACTTATCAATTGAGGCACCTTGATTTATCATTGATGATGCAATGATTTGTTTTACCCCGATCTATCATTGATAACACATTGCCTTGTTAATTAAGGTATAGACTTGTTATTAGTGGTATCCTAACTCGTTATAGCATATTGACTTGTCAACTGAAAGTAAATGTAAACTCATCTTTTCACAATTGCAATAAATTGCCTACAAGTCTTTTAGGACTTTATATTAATTTGATGCTTCTTTTGGATTGATAGTAATAATTTGTCTTCCTTGGAACTTCAATATGATTCCCCCCATAAAATTTAGGGTGGATTTTTTTTTTTTTGTAAATTTTAGTGATTCTTTTAACCTTAACATTATATATACCCGTTGCTAGTCAAGAAATATTCTCCCCCTCAAACATAGGAGGAAGATGCATGCCACCTTGGATTTGCTGACACGACCGATTATTGCTTCATAGGCTGAGGATGACGGAAGCGGTGGCCGTTGGAGGAGCAGACGGCAGCTGGAGGAGCAAGTGGCGATGGTAGCAACTGAGACCAAACGAATGCGTGAAGAAGTGGCTGATGTTGCAATGGGTATATTTGGAATACTAGAAAAATGTAATGGGCAATCTGCAGGGGAGAATATGTTAAAAGAACCTCTCCTTTCCCTTCTTCCCTCCTCTTCCCCATTTATAACCATTTGTTTTCAGACATTTATAACGATTTGATCAACATTAAATAATTCATATTTGGTTTTATACATAATATATATATATATTTAATTATTCATATTAAATTTAGCAATTTAAATTTAATGTGTCATGTATTAGAGTTAGAGCATGTAATCATTTAGTCAATAATACCATGCTATGAAAATATTGTTGGAAATTGTGCCCTAAAGGTCAATCATTGTACATCAGACATTATTCATTTTAATATATTTTTACCATTTAATTGTCATAATTTTTGCATGTTTGTTATGATAATTGCATTTATGGGCAAATTATGAAGATTCTCCTCAATGTCTCTGGTTGTTTATCTATATGGTAGCAAAGATAAAATAAGACCAGTACAATTTTGATAAGGTATAGAGATACGAGTCAAAGTCATAGGCACTTATAAAAGTATAAGGTGCTGGACCAACCCGCTATGAGAGAGCTACATGGATTAAGTCATTAGTTTATCTCATATATAATCAAGTCACCACACCCTTTGACTTGAGGTCATCATGGATTCCTACATGACAGTCGCTAAGTTTTGACTTAGTCAAAAGTCACCTTTGATCGAGTGATGATAAAGGCTATACTGTAACAAAAAGCTATAACTTTGATCGAGTGATGATAATGGGATTTGTCATTCACATTAGTTGAGAGATATTACAGGGCCTCTCGATAAGTTAGTCTGAGAAATATATGGTCATACTGTAACAAAAAGGAGTTTTCATTTCTAAGATCAAACTACTCAGGGATTGAGAAAGTAATGGTCTGAAATAGGAGGATGACGTCATCCGCATTTATGTAACTAGGATTAAAGGCTAGACCTGTAAATTATGCAATATTATAAGGCCCATAAATAATGAAAAATATAAAGGAAAATACCCAAAGGAAAGAAAGATTATAATTGACTAAGTCCATAGTCTTAAGGATTCTAAGTAAAAATGATTAAGGGTAAAATGGTTATTTGGCCTATATGATAAGGGTAAAATGGTCATTTAGATTAAAAGACATAGGGCATAAAATGTCATCAAATAATAAGGACATTTGGATAATTTGGTCAAAAGTCAACTAAAAAGTTAAAGTTGACCAAAAAGTCAAAGTAAACAAAAAATGTCAAAAGTCAACTAAGGGTAAAGTTGGAATTAAGAAAAAGTAGAAAAAGAGATGTCATTTTGGTAAATAAGAGAGAAATAAGATGGTACGGCATTTTTGTAATTATGATGAAAGTAGACAAGTAGTGGCATTTTCATAATTAAGGTATTTCGGAGCTAAGAACGACTGAAAACTAATTATTTGATGTAGTAGGAGTTCTCAAATGTCAGAGACCCGAACTGAGAAAAGTTTAGTTGGGTTATAAAGTAATTAGTAAAATTATTACCCGGTGTCCGGTGCGGGCAGTTTCAAAGTACGGAGAACAATAGTGCCCGAAAGCCTCAAAAAAGTATTTTCTTAAAAAATTAATTACGGAAAATCCTGGATGAATTTGGAAGAACGGAAAAGGGCTGGAGTATCAGGGAAAAATATAGAATTTTTCTATGTTCTTAAGGCTCTGCTTGGATGAGATGAAAAGTTGAGAGGAAAGAAAATGGGAGGAGAGAAAATGGAGAGAAGAGAAAAGTAGAGAGAAACTGTTATCACCTATTTTACTTGGATGCATGAGAGAAAATAGAGAGGAAAGAAAATGAACAAATGGTTGAATGACTAAAATATCCTTAAATAAAAATATTTTAATAAATAGTAACAAGTAAAGCATGCTTAAAATATATAAAGTATAATATCAAATTAAATATAATAATGAAAAATTATATTAACATTAATATCATTAAATAATTTAAAATCAAATTATTTATTAAAGATATTTTTCAGTTATTATATTTCAAAACAAAATAATTTAAATAATAATATATCATATTTTTTAAGGTTGTGAGGTTTTAGTAAGAAATTAAAAAATTAGATATTAGAATATATCTTAAATCTTATTCTTTTAAAAAAGAAAGTCATGGTCAAAATTTAAAAAAAGTTATATGTTAAACTTAGTTAGAATGAAAAAGTAATAAAAGAGCATATGGGTAGACAAGGAAAAAGAGTTTTCTCTCCATTTTCTCTTCATGTGTGGAGAGAAAAGTTGAGGAGAAAATGTGGTGGGATCCACACCCCATTTTCTCTCCAACTTTTTCTTCATCTCACTTTTTCTCCCCTATCCAAGTAGGGGAAAACTCATTTCTCCCCTCATTTTCTTTCCAAGTTTTCTTTTCTCCCTCATTTTCTTTCCATTCAAGCATGGGATAAGTCAAATTGGCCGCCGCATGCACATTTTATAGTGTTGCACACAAATCAAGGAATCCTGACGAGTTACGAGGGAAACCCAGAGATGCTATGGGTTAGGATATGATGCCACCTAGGCAAGGAGGCCTAGGGAATGGTGCCACATGAGAGAAAGTTTTCAGAAAAGTAAAAGGATAATTACCCGTGTAGAGGGAACTTTATGGAAATGCGTACCACCAGATCAAGTAACTAGACAAGATGGATCTAGTCAGCCCAACTAAGTCATTAAGTGGTAATTGAGAGTAATTATGACACCTTTTTCACCCTCCACATTACTTGATAAGTGGCACAATCTTATGCATTCAAGAGAAGACTTAACCATTAAGTCTTAATCCTAAAGAGCACTTTACATAAAGCAAAATTTCCTCTCTCCCTCTCCATTCAGCCATGCCCCCTCTCTCTCTTTGGTCTGAAATTCTCCTCCTTCTCTCTAGAAAGCAAGCCTTCCTCAAGCAAGAAAGAAGAGCTTTAAGCTTCCATAACTCTATGTAAGGGTTTCTAGCAATCAAATCTTCATCTTTTCTTAAGTATTGCAACTTCTACTACCTTCTTGTTGGTATAGTTCCTTGAATGAGCCTCTCTTTTGGAAGATGATGGCTAGAATTTTAAGAGTTGAATATGGAAAAGAGAAGGTGTTTAAAGTGGTAAAGGGTTGCAAGTTGCTCTTTGAGTAGTATGAACTTTGTTGTTGGTTGGTTTGAGTTGTTGTAAAATTTTGGGAAGCTCAAGTTTATGGGGAGGTGCTGCCCAAATTTCTTTTGGTCTAAGGGAATGTGTGTTTGAGTAGATCCATGTTAAGAAAAGTGGTTTTAGAAGCAAGGAAACACATGGTTTTATGAATAAAGTTGAAAAACCCTTCCTTTCCTTGTTTTTGTTGTTTTCGTCCAAGTAAGGAAAAATAGAAATGCTGTGTTTTTTTAGCATTTTGATGGCTCCATTGGATTCAAAATGATGTTTTGTATAGAGTAAAGCTAAAGGATGGATTTTTGAAGCTTTAAAGGCCATAAAAATCAAGTCTTGAACTTGTAGAAGTCTTGAAAAACCTAAGGGGGCTTTTATGCGTTTTTACAAGTTTTGCTGCATCTTGATGATGGCATTTTTATATGGATATTATGCCATGATTCTTAGGGTTTTAAGATCTCCAACTGCCCTTTGCTACGTTGACCTCCTGTATACGATTATTTAAAAATAATAATTACTTTGGTTGCTGCCACATCATCATCAGCCAGCTAGTGGAATGAGCTAACATGGCAGCCGTATGAAAAAGGAGGTTAGCTGTACAAATTTTGACCAATTTGTGATCGAGACTATGTTAAGCACATCCTCTTCCACATCTTGTTGTGGCCTAGTGGTATCCCATTCTTCAGGTGGTACAGGCGATTTCTCCTATTCTTGTAACCTTAGCCCATGTTTGAGATAGAGTAATCTTTGTGAATATGAAAGGAAAATTTAGTCTACAAGAATGATAAAATAAAATTTAATCAATATTTCATACAAAAATAATAACTTTATTTAAACAATATATTAA
This sequence comes from Vachellia pachyceras, assembly GCA_025593235.1. Taxonomy (NCBI): domain Eukaryota; kingdom Viridiplantae; phylum Streptophyta; class Magnoliopsida; order Fabales; family Fabaceae; genus Vachellia; species Vachellia pachyceras. The sequence goes on along the minus strand of JANTPZ010091183.1, from coordinate 8,807 downwards.
ATATGTACCTTAACATTGTTGTCTCAAGCCGATTGCTTAGTGATTGGCTAGACATTCTTCCACATCGTAATGATGATAGAATATTGCCTAAAGTTACCCCTGTGCAAAGCCACTCTCATAAGATGATCCACCATACTGCAGGATTGAAGCTGTTCTCCCATACTTAGACTGAGATGGTACAAATGAAATTATTTTTATAAGTTGTTTATTTTTTAATGAATATAAAACTTATTATTTGCTTAAATGTTTTTGTTATGTTTATTTATGATGAGGAATAGCAGAGGGAGGATCAGAAGGCCATATACGAGGATATGAATTAGCCACCCACAGGCATAATAATGGAACTCCATTAACAGATGAGATTGAAGAAATAATTGTAAGTTACATATTTTAATTAAATATTTTATTATATTTTTCAATAGTCATTTTTATGATATTTATTTAATTTTGTTCTTTTATAGCATGAACGTATTCAGCAAACTAATATTGAGCACAAGGAGTCCCAAGAGTTGGCATTAGACTCCATTGCCTCACTTATGTGGCCCTGGAATTGCATGATCAACACCCTAGATGACTGCCTCACATATAGGGGAAGCGTATATGAAGCAAATACTTCACTATTGTTGCATGCCAGAGACCACATATGGAGTTATGAAGCTCAACGATACTTCAATGGACAATCCAAATGATGAAATGAGAGAGGAGATTCAATCCGAGATGCATGCAACTTAGGCCCAAATGCAGACATAAGTAGAGAATCAACGGGCTCAGATGGAGATGTGTTAAGAGGCTACAAATTCCATGCAATAGATGGTGTTGGCCAAGGTGTGGTAACAATTGCCCCATGGCGGAGGCCCAATTAAGGGGTCAAATCATAGTCGAACCATGGTGTTTGGGCATCTGCTCTACTGTGAGTTAAGGAAATAGAGTTGCGCCCTGACTAACAGCTATAGCTTTTGGCCTAGTGGTAAGCCCTTGATCCTAACAATTGGTATCAGAGCCAAGGTCATGGGTTTGATTCCCAGCAGGACAATTGCTGAGGGGGAGATTGTTGGCCAAGGTGTGGCAACAATTGCCTCATGGCAGAGGCCCAATTGAGGGGCTAAATCATAGTCGAACCATGGTGCTTGGGTATATGCTCTACTGTGGGTTAAGAAAATAGACACTACTAGAAAAATGCTATTTAGTGACCGAAAATCCATCGCTAAATGACTATTCTCTGTCGCTAAAATGAGGGTCGCTAATATTTTCAGTTACTAAATGGAAATTTTCTGATGGAAAATAACCATTTAGCAATGGATTTTTCCATCACTAAATGGCATTTTTCTGGTAGTGAGAGATGCGCCCTAACTAACAACTATAGCTTTTTGGCATAATGGTAAGCGCTTGATCCTAACTGATGGCATTTCAGATAGCTCATCCTAGCTTTACTCATTTACTGCTCCCTCCTGTGCTTGGATTCTTCATGACTCCACTTGTCCATGATGACCTTACCCCAATAGCCTAGCTAGAGTGAGGAGAGGCCTGACCTCGACAGCTTGAACCTTGATTTTTGTTTTTTGATTGAGTACATTTTTATTTGAAACAGATTTGTATTTATTTCAACATTTGATATTATATTATGCAATATTACATATTATTTGACTTTGTACAATTTATAAATTGAATATCACTAATTTATTTTCTAAATTAAGTTATTAATAATTTATCAAAATTTAAAACTGAATCTTTTTTTGAAAAATAATTGTCATTTGCAGTAGTTCTACAGAAAAACTGCTACTAAAATTAGCGGTTGATGTTTGTAGTAGTTTCTTTATAAACCGCTACAAAGCAAAACGGGCTGAAAATTTGAAATTGGCAGGCATAATTTGCATTTAGTAGTGGTTTGATAATCGCTAATTGTAACAATGACCTTTCTAAATCGATTAATTAACTAATAAATAGCACTTCAACAATTAACTATGGTTATAAAAACTCTTAATAAATAGCACTTCAACAATTAACAAGATATAACATTCCACAATGCTAAACAGCTATTAATATCAAATCGATTGGACAAAAACTTTTGATTTCCATGCCAATGTCAAATCGAAGGGCAAATACCAACTTGTCCAACATAAAACTTATCCCTTTAAATAGTAGTCCCAAAACATCATAATAGATCCATCGAAATATTATAATAGTATCAATCATAGGCCTTTGGCCCTCTAATAGAAATTCATCAAAATATAAGTCCAAGTATCGAGTAAAACGGGGATCTTTGTTTGAGATCATGTTCTTTAGTCCTCTATATAATCTAACTATCTCTTTGATATATAATTGTGCCAATTTCTCTAACCGCCAATTGGAGTGTTTTGCCAAAAAATGCATGGTCTTAGTTAATATATCCATTATAACCCATATCACATTATGCTTTGTAGCTTTTGGCAATCCATTAGTAAAATCCATCATTACACTATCCCATTTCCATTTCAAAATTTGAGGGCTCTGCAACATTCCTGGTGGCTTTTGATGTTCTATCTTCACTCTCTAACACATGAGACATCTGGATACATATTCTGTAATGTATTGTTTCATCTTGGACCACCAAAATGATCTAATATCTACTGCTAAGTACCAACAACAAAAGGATTAGCCCTATGGAAGGAAGACATTAATGCGTAATTAATGTCATTGGAAAAACAAAATTTTTTTGGATATGTAGTCCTTACATTTGCATGTGTAAAAGCTGTTTGAGTACAAATGGGTATTTGTATGAATGAAAAATATAAAGTGTGAAAATACAAGATATGCAATATGTCTTGTGGCCCAAGGCTTTGGATAAAGACTTGGTATCAATTTTGAGAAAGCGTATTCACCAATAATGGATACAACTCCTTTTTGCTATTGATGAGCCTAACAGTAAATGAAGGGCTTAAATTGCACCTCATGGATATCATAACTACATATTTATATGGCACACTTGACAATGATATTCAAGATGCTAGAAGCATCAAATGCGAGTTCTTGAGAACAATATTCAATTAAGTTAAACTTCAAGGCACATTTTTATGAAAAGATAAATGAGTCTACCATAATTGCTTTTTATGTTGATAATATCAACATCAAAGGAACTTCTGAAGAGTTCCAAAAGGTAAATGATTGTTTGTAGAGAGAATTTGAAATGAAGATCCTATAGCGGTTTTCTCAAGATAAGTCACCATCAATATGTACTGCAATAATTGTGAGGTTTCTGTATGTCGATAAGGATCCATTTAGAGATTAACAATGAAGGAGATGAAAAATTGCTTGGTCCAGAGGTACCATACTTTAGTGCTATTAGGGCACTGATGTATCTTGCTAATCACATATACCTTGACATATAATTTGTTGTTAATGTATTATCAAGATATAGTTCTTTACCATCATGAATACATTGGAATGGAGTGAAGCACATTCTTTGTTATCTCATGGGCACTATGAATATAGGGTTATTATACCGATATTATTCAAGTATAATTGATTGGTTATGCAGATGCCAGATTTTAGTTTGATCCATATAAAGGTAAATCTCAAATAGGATACATGTTAACATGTGTAGCTATAGCTATATCAAAGGTGATAGAATAAAGCTAATTTAATTTCAGCAAAGTTCTTCTTTACTCATAACATTAAAGAAGGAGATGAAATTATTATCCAGCAAATCTATTTCAGTGAAAATCTAGCGGATTGGTTCACTAAGTCACTTCATGGTATGAAGATCAAACTTCACAAACTCAAATATATCAAGTGATGTTGTCAAGAGGGGGAGTTGATACACATTGCACTCCTTTTCCCTTATCTAGATTTTGTCCCATTGGTTTCTTCTATTAGGTTTTTGTTCTATCGGGTTTTCTTAGTTAGAGTTTTTTTAATGAGATGCAAGTTTAGTCATGAATGTCCAAGGGGGAATGCTATGAATATTATTATATGCATGTTCATATCTCCTAGAATATCCCATTATCTTTTGTATCCCCACATAATCTCCTGTTGATTTACTCTGATACCGTAAAGCTATAAATATAATACAAGGCACCAATTATGTGCTACATTATGGGTGTACAATGACCAGGCCAAATCAGGTTCAACCTCAACTTGAGATCTAGTCTGAAATAATTTTCGCTTAGACTTTGCAGTCTGAGGTCTAGTCCACTTCGAGACAAACCCAATGGTAGATTAGATTGGGTTTTGTCCCTCGGATTGGGGGCTGGTCTACCAGACCATACTGTAAAAAGATACACTTTGGATTGACAAAGGCTTTGGTAGAGAGAAAAAATGCAAATAGAGGCAAACGTATACAATAAGTCTAACAATATACATCATTTTGATCCTATAAATATTAGCAGAAAAATGTTCTCAGATGCCTTTGAGAGACACCAAAGGTAAGAAAATGTAGGCGAGGAATGAAATGATAAAAGGCCCAAATACAACAAAAGTTTCACTACGCTGTCTCTAATTGATAATTGCCTCAAGAAACTTATTATAGATTCAATCTATTTTATCTAGCTAAAAATCAAATGATGAAGAAGAAAAACCAGAGGGAGAAATCCTGAGAGTTGATAGAGAAGAAGAACTAGATATGGAGAGATGCTAAGAGGGAGCTAACGAAGAAGTACAGGAGGAAGCAATACTGAGAGTTGATGAAAAAGAATTAGAGGGGAGTGATGCCGATAAATCTATTGACGTCGAGAAGAGGAGGTCAATTACTTTGCGAGATTGAGTGGTCGTGATAAATGGGATAAACTAGCCAAGTGGGTTAGATAAAAAAATGTAATATTTTTTATTGGGCTAGACCAGACCAGTCTAATAAACTTGTTGCTTAGTCTCCTGTCTGGTCCGACCTGAAGAGTCAGTCTGATCTGGTCCGATCTTTTCTTGCAGCAAACCAATTTTATACATACTAGTCCAGGTCCGGCTTGTAAGACCAAATTGGGTTGGACTAAAGGGCCCGTTTGGATAAGTGGTGGGAGAAGTAACTTTTTAGTAAAAGTTATTTTGGGAAAAAAATTATGAGTAGAAATTAAAAGTGTAACGTGATTTATGTTTGGATTAACGGTGGAAAATTGATTTTTTTAAAAAGGAAAAAGTGTTTGGATAAACATTGAAGAAGTTATTTTTTATGACAAATTACGTAAAAGGACATTAATCTCATTAAATACCATACATTTATATATATATATATATATATATATTATTTTAGCTATTTGTGATAATTTTGATGATAAAGATAATGATAAAAAATAAAAAAGAGTAAATAAAAATATATGTAAATTAAATATCATGAAAAAAAAAACCTTTCTATTTGATGCCTCATTGAGATAAATTTCCTTCCATTTTTTCTTCTAAGGAACAAACCAATGAACCGATAAAACTAAAATCTAACTAAACTCTAAAATCTAACTAAGCCCATTCATATTCAGCCCTCCGAAAGCTTCTAGTACTGTTCTAGATCTTCAAGACTGTCCACCCCAATATTATTTCTCCCAAATATTCCGAGTTCACATTTAATTAGAAGCCAACCTGAGGAACTGAATATAAGAATACTCAAAAGCAATATGGAAAGAAAAATTTCCTAAAAAGTAAACCAGAATAAAGCCTTTGGCCTAATCTACTTTTCTACAAGAGGTCTTCCAATATCCAAGGGACAAAAGAAGACCTTTTTGCAACCAACCCATGAATCTAGTGCTGAAGATCACGAGAAGCACCCATGAGTCGGGAAGCAAAAGACTGTGAAGGAACAAATCCCAGCGGAAGAAACATCGAGGTGGGTCTATTGGAGCTAGCGACTTATACCTAGACGCATCAGAGAGGGAACACTTCCGTGTCATAGGTTCAGTGGTGGTGCGAGGATTCAAGATGGGTCCATATAAGCAAGTTGATGACTGCTGAGCTGTTACCTATAACAGATCTACAGGACACGAGCTTGTTACGTGCTGAGCTGCAAGATCGTAGAAGCTTTGAAGGACTTGCGAGAGCTTTCAGATCTCCAACACTTTCAGATCGCGTGAACTTTGAAGGAGGACAATAACCAGAGCTGGAAGAAGATGGCTTCACCGTGATCTAAAAGCGTCTCTTTTACCACTTTTACCGTGGAAGGCATTGGGCATGTTTGCTTTTTCGTTTCCAGAAGCCAAACGCACGTTCAACATTATTTTTCAGTAAAATGAGATAATCTCATTAACATATTTACCTCAACTTGAGTGAAAGTACTTCTCTCCCGCATTTCCAAATGGGCACATTATGTGTCGACGCTTTGCCAAACGCCTAAAACCAAGTCCACCGTGCTTTTGGGATCACCTGGCCTGCCAAACACTCCCTAAATTACCTGTTTTTGAATGCCCGTATACTTCATATACTTGAGATAATCAATAAAAACTCTCTCTTCAATTACTCCCTAATTTTTCCTTATCTTTTATCTTCTTTCAGTATTATAATAAAATTTTCTCGTGTCCATTTGTTTGGCCTTTTCACATCAATTTGCAGAGGACGTCTTTGCTAAGAATGTTAGAAGTATTTGACTATCACGTCTATTTGGGAATGGGTGTTAAAAATTAAGTTGCCACGTCTATTTTTAGTAAAAAAGGGGCTTGACATGTGTATCTGTTAAGTATGTTTTTAGGAAAAACGGATGTGACACATAGACATGTCAAATCCATTTTTACCCAAAACGTACATGAGAAGCATCATTTTTTTAAAATTTACATCCATCCAGATTTGTTGCCACCAAGATAATTTGGAAAAGCCTTTTATTCCCAAGAACAATTTATAGGATTCTGAAGAAAGTTTGCAAAATGAAATAACTCAGAACAAACGGATCATGAAAATTTTTAAACTCAAATTGTAGCACATACTTAAAGATACAGATAAGTAATTAAAGAATCAAATCTTAATGATACTAATGTCATTACATTAGAATACTTAAGCTATTCTTTTAAATTCATATCATGTCAAAAATAATATATTATTAATGGTGTTATCTCTTTGTCGGCAACAAAAGTGTTGTGCTCTTAATGTGGAAATGAGAAGGAAGGCGTTGTGTTCTTTATCTCTGTCTGAAGTGTTTGCCGCATAAAATAGGGGAGAAATTAGAGGGGGGAACTGAATAGTGGTAGAAAGGATACACTGCATGTTACATCAAGGAGGGAGTTCTTCACATCTTATGTATCAGGTAACTTTGGAGTGTTAAAGATGGGCAATGATGTGTCTAATTAAGGTAGTTAGTATTGGTGATGTTTGCCTTGAAATCAACATGGGAATGAAGTTACTTCTTAAAAGAGTAAAACAATATCCTCTAGATGTTTGTTTCCATTTGATATTTGTTCAGGTGCTTGATGATGATGGTTTTGATACCCATTTTGGCTTTGGAAAGTGGGAGATCACTAGAGGCAATTTGGTGAATTACCAAGGGGAAAAGGTTTTCAAATTATACATGACAAAACCTTTTCCATTGGGTTTTCCTAGAAAAGTTTGAGAACTATTGGGAATTATTGTGGTAAATTAAATTGGAAGCATTAGAAACGAGAGTTATAATTGATTCCCTTATATGGATATGGTGTTACAAATTTCGGTGTTGCTGTTAATTAGTAAAACTCTCATTTCCTATATTCTCATATTATATATGAGACATATTTTCTTACTTTTGTTGTGAATTTCGTTTTTGTTGTTGTAAATTTGGTGATTGTAATTGCAAACCAGGTTGAAAATATGGTAAATGAGAGTTGTTAATTTTCTTATACATTGTTGTAAAATTCTTTACGTCTAATTGTGTAAATGAACTTAAACGTATTTGTAAATTAACTTGCCAGTAACCAGCTGTGACTTGTGCTTAAGTGGCGGGACATCGAAACTCTTGCAGCCGGCAACAGTTGGCCTTGTTTTTTGTTAAAAAAAAAAAATCAAGGGCACCAATGTCTTTTCACCCACAAAATTTAATTTCATTTTGGTCCCTGAGGGTTGACTAAACTTTCAGAATCTTTCGGGGGTCCTTAATGAAATTTTCTGTAGGGTTTTTATTATTTTTTACTAAAATTCTATGCCGTCAAACTTTCAACAGTTTAATTTTTTTTCAACACATTTTTATGTAAAAAGTAAAATAAGGCGGCCAAATTCGCCTGGACACGTAACAGAGGCTCATACGACACATCCTATCTTTCATCAAGCCTCTCTTCCTCTGTATATACACACAAACCCTCATGGATCCTTTCCCAACATCACATATTATTATAAGATGCATACACATATTGTTCTCTCCCTTACTTTGGCCTTCTTCTTCTTCTTCGGTATGTTCACATTTATCTACCTCTTCTGCTTTCCTTCAAGTTTTCTCATATTCACACTTTTCTCCTCATCTCTTCTTTTATACTACATCGGATCTTTAATATAAAAGTTAGTTAACTATTATTAGGGAATCTTTGTAAATTTTTGTAATCTTTTCTCCTCATTTGTTTGAGTAGTGTATTTATCTTTCTTATTACTTCGCTAATAATATATACATATACATTAGCTAACATAAATCTTTGTAAATTTTCAATACATGCAGGAGCTCAAGCAGCAAGAATCACTTTCACCAACGACTGCTCATACACAGTGTGCCCGGCTGTAAACACCGGCCAACATGCTGACCCGTCCATAAACGGCATCGAGTTGCCAAGCGGAGGGTCCAACCATGTGGATGTTCCATCTTCATGGTCTGGCCGCTTCTGGGCTCGAACTGGATGCTCTACCAAATTCACCTGCCCCAGCGCGTACTGTAGCTCCGGCAAAGTAGAATGCAACGCTATTCCGCCGGT
>JANTPZ010091182.1:0-24362 GCA_025593235.1 Vachellia pachyceras | reverse complement strand
CTCTCAACCCAAGGTTCTCTCTCTGTCATACGACCTTCCATCGTCTCTGTGTCTCTTCTTGATTACTTGGATGTGAACCACTTTTTGTTTTTTTTGGTCGCAGATTGAACTCGAACAGTATCCAACTGGACCCCATATTGCTTCTCGAATGCTGTACACAGTATTTCTCTCTTGCTTGTTGCTTCAAACTTCACCTTTAGATTTTCCATTTTCCTTCCGCTAAAGATGGAAACAGCTATGGGGCCTAGGATTACATTTCTATTATTCCCTTGCAATTCAATTATTAATTTTATTGGCAAGTTTCATTCTATGGTAGGGAAAGATGGGGAGGGTTTTGTAGTGAATCGAACAGTGCGCAATTTTGTCCGTTAACCATGTTGTTTAGTCATTGTAATTCCGCATTCTTAAAGTTCCTGTTTCTATTGCGATTATGTTGATTAGGCTGAGAACTCCTTTGGAGATGTGAGCGACAAAGTAGTGGCTGACTTTGGATGTGGTTGTGGTACTTTAGGTGTTGCAGCTGCTCTATTGGGTGCCGAGTAAGTTGCCTTCTTTTACTTTTGTGCAAGTGCCGAGTAAGTTGCCTTCTTTTACTTTTGTGCAATCTATTTACCGTCATCCCATTTAATCTGTAAGTTATATATGGGCTGATATTGAATTGGTATTTTTCGTTGTCTGGTCATTAACATTTAACAAATAGGCACATCATGGCTTGCTTACTTAGGGACCTTCCTTTCTAAATCAAAACTTCAACTCCAATTTTAAGCAACAAAGCAAATGTTTTGACTGAATTAAGTGTGGTTTGATGTGTGTATTTATGTATGAACGTATATCTTATATTCTCTTAATTTGTCTTAGCATTGGTCAGACATGTTGTCGGCATTGACATTGATCCAGAATCTCTTGAAATAGCATCATTAAATGCTGAGGAGCTTGAGGTATTTTCTTCCGACTGCACATTATGTAAATGATCACATTTTTTTGAGATAACCGAGTCTCTTCCTGTGTTGAAATCAAAATAACATTTTTACATGTTTGAAATATTGTACACATAGTGATGCCTCTTGAATTGCAAAGGTTCGGTTTGACTTCACATTATAATAACATTATAGGAGATAAGAAGTGATAATTGGTATGCTCTAAATTGAACAATGGATAGTTAAATTATCGTGTTGAAAATGGCCTATTGGTAGTTGATGCATCTTTCCTTTGTTACAATTGAACTTGCAGTTGTATTTGGACTTTATTCAGTCTAATGTCATGGACTTGACATGGAGAGGTAGCTTTCCTTTAGTGCCCTTCCCTGCCTTTGCTTATATAAGTTTGTGTCTACACTTGAAGTTTTCTTGTATAACATATTTATTTGGTTGTGTTGGTATTTTCTATTTTTCTCTAGGTCAAATTGTTGATACAGTTGTGATGAACCCTCCATTTAGAACTAGGAAGAAGGGTGTAGACATGGATTTTCTCCATGTTGCTTTGAAGGTAGGAAAGCATGGTAGATTGGTGGTTACAGAAACTCTTGACTGATGATTGATGGAATTTCTGATGTACATGTATTTATCAGGTTGCTTCTCAAGCTGTTTATTCCTTGCATAAGACTTCAACAAGAGATGTAAGTTATCTGTGTCTTACATTCTAGTTATCTGAATGAGCCATGAAGCTTTCACAAGCCTGATTAAGCTCTTGTTAGTATAAGACATGAACACTTGTACCATAAATGTGGCGACTTCAATTTTGCAGTAGACACTTCAAATTTTCTTGAAATCACGCTATTCATGTGGATGTCCAAACATCTTGATTTTTTAACATATCATCTCTTGCATAATTTTATGTGTTTGTTTTTGTCACATTTTGCATACCATACCATTTCATGAGGAATTCGGTATTGTTTAAAACTTTAAATGATTGTTTGAATTAAGGTCTTCTTTTCATGGGAGTGACATTTACCCTTACAGCTTTTTTTATACTTTTTATACTTCCATACCTTGTATCTGTTCATTTTTATCATTTTGTTCATGAGATGCTGAGCTCTTTTTCATCTTATTCTAGCATGTCAAACGAGTAGCCATGAGGGATTTCAATGCTGCAAGTGCTGATGTTTTATGTGAGGTGAGTGAAGCAAGCCAATTGTAACTTGTAGTTATTAAACCCCCAGTAAAAATACCAATTGTATCTTTGTATCATCTGGCCAACTTGGAGTAAATCTGTAATTTTACGCTTACAGTCTCACAATCCATCCAAATGTTTTAGATACTTATATTGTCTGATAACACAATCCAAATAATTGCTTCCTTAAAACCCAAATTCTATAACTGATCTATATTCCATACAATATAAAGTTTCTTTTGTTGGAGAGGTTTTGGTAGCAACCATGACGCAAATATGGACTGGTTTCAAGTTTTTGAAATGTTACTTTGTTATCTTGATTCACCAGCTTCGTTATGATGTACCGAAACTGTATAAATTTCACAAGAAGAAGGAGGTAGATATTGTTGTGGACCTTTGGCGTTTTGTACCAGCAGCAGCAAGTCTCTAAAGCAGAATTATGTAAAAAGACCTCTTGAGTCTAAATTTGTGGGACGGGTTGTTGCAAGGTTAATTCTATCCTGCACCATCAATAGATTCACAATCTTGCACAACCACACAGTGGCGTCGTCCAAAGCTAGGCTGGAAGTGCAGGTGTGCTCGTTTGTGAGTCCAAGTCTCCAACTAAGTGGAACATGCAAAACCTGTCTTGTACCTTTCTTAAAGCTGGCTTGAGTGGGTTGTATGAATCTGAAACTGATTGATGACATTTGACAGTGATGGGTATTTGTATGAACCATTTTATTGGTTGTCAATCTAATCATATTCAGAAATACATTTGCATACTGAAACTTTCTTGAAAACTAGACGAGGGGGATTCTTTTGGTGGTTTTTTTTTTGGGCGGGAGGACGGTGTCGCTTGGAGAACCACTGTTTGGGAACTCTGTTCAGTGAGGAAAAGTTCCCTGAATTTGTTGTCCTTGAAATGACTGAGGTGTTGCAATTGTTCAAAGAAAATGTGATAAAAAAAATTGTTCAAAGAATATCGCGCACACGGTACAAGTTAGATGTGAAATGGCCTGTGAATTTCTACTTGCCTTTATCCCTTTCTAACTTGTGATTTTTATATCTTCGAGATACAAATTTAAGATCTTATTTAAGGATTATTGAATCCTTAACCCTCAATCCAATTGCAATTTTTGTTTACAATTCTTCGGTCATAACTTTAATTATATACTTTTAATTAACATATACTGCTAAAGTGATATTGTTAGAAAATCACATTCATTGAAGTGAGAAAGAACAGAGAAAATTTCCAGTAATTATGTGCTATGTTATCACTTTCTTACTTCGATAATTAGTTTTGAATTAATTTGAAAATGATATTATTAATTCAATAAGCATCTATGCAAGTGCGGTATTATGACCGAACTCAGATGATATTGTGAAAGAATTTCTGGAATACTACCAACAATCCATGATGTTATATTGTTCTATAGTAGATTATATATTGCTTTATTATGACTGAATATATTTGGTTTTGACTGGTTATAGCAACATTCTACGGTGTCATACCAATTTTACGGTGAAGTCTCCGCGCCGGAACAAGAATTCTGAGGTGTTCTTTTCCTAATACAACATGAAACCTCTGATGGCATATTTTCTTTCTTTTTTTTTTGAAATACTAAACCTAAAATGTTCAAAGAACCTTTTTCTAATCTTCGTTTTCAGCATGCGTTAGACTCTTATTGCATAAATTTGACATTCAAGTCGTAAAATAATTACGTAAATAGACTTAAGCTGCAGACAAACTTCCGCGCTAGACAGAATCTGATGGTTTAAGCTATCAATCTCCATATAGAAATGGAACAACCCACAACTCTCAAAGCAAAATTTAACAAAATCGAATTTCCTGAAGCAAACTGGCAGGAAGCTCAAGACATCCTCTGAGCCGCTTCCTTGGCAAGGAGCCTTTCCTTGGCCTTGGTCCTGGCTTGGGATTTAGATCCCATGATGCCACCACCCCACTTCTTTCTGTATTCATCGTACTTGTCATTGAAGTTGGCCTGTGCAAAAGGAATACCGAAAGTGAAACGGAAGCCCAAAATAAAAGAAGCAAGAAAGAAAAAATCACACATAAATTACCTTGATCGCCTCTAGAATCTTAGAGAATTCTAATTTGTCCTCATTCTTGACTGTTGTCAAGCACAGAACTGATGCAGTTTTCTTGTGGACAATCTATCAAGGCAGCAAGAATTGAATTAGATAGTCATAAATTCTAATGAATCAATTACGGATACGCCAGATAAAATTATTTTCTCACAACGAGCAAATATTACCGTTCCCAAGCGTGCCTTGCCCTTGACAATGCAGTAGGGAATTTCCATCTTTCTGCACAATGCTGGCAGCCAGACAACCAGCTCAATTGGATCAACATCATGCGCAATCACAACCAGCTGTGCCTTATTCTGCCAGGAAAAATGTAAAACGTTAGTTGAATGCCATGGTTGAAAAGGACATTCCCATGCATCGACAGAAAGAAGCAGACCTGCTCAATAAGGTAGGTGACATGATTCAGACCATATTTCACAACAATAGGCTTCTTAGCTTCAGTCGATTTTCCTTCTGCCTCTGCCTGAGCCCTCTTCAAGAGTCTCTCTTTCTTTTCAGCCTTGTCCTCAGGCCTGTATTTGGGGAGCATCTTGAAAAGGCTAGTTGCTGTAAATGGCATTAACAGAAGGAAATCAGTAAAGCCTTTTGCACAGGAGTCTGTTGCTATATTGACATGAGCAAATCTCTCAAACCTCCACCAAAGAATAAACATAATCAAGAGAAATGAAAGAACAAACTAAAATAATTAATAATTAAGTAGATATTCAACAATTCAAGAATACTGCAGAACAGGCACAATGCAATTATTAAACATCATCGAACGTCGTCACTACCCAAAATGCCACACCAATGGTATACACAAGCGCTCCAAAAATTCGTCAGGAAGCTGTGAATTAGCTTCCCGTCAGATTTACTGACTATAATTTACAGGCATTGGATTCTAGAAAAATGTGCAACACTGTTCAAATATGTTGGCCCATATCAATCATTCAATTAAAAAAAACAATTAGGTGAAACTGAGTTAAATGTCTCAATGAGAAATGTAGGACAACAACTTCATTTGACAAGCCTATCAAAATGATAATCTTGAGAACAATTTATATCTTAACAAAATACTAAACAAGTTTCCAAAGGCATGACAGAAGCGAAGAAAAACCAGAAAATTAGTTTTCATACCAAGGTTCTTGTCCAGTGTTTTGGTGAACTGATTCAAAGCTGGAGGGACCTTCAACCTTTGCTTGAGAATCCTCTTTTTCCTCTGGATTTGAATGGTCTTGGGCCATTTGACGAATCGCGTCAGGTCTCTCTTAGGAGGCAATGCACCTCCAATCCCAAACTGCTTCGGACGCTTCTCAAATAGCGGGTTCACCACCTTGTCCTAAAATCGAACAAAGAAAATGGAAGCCAAATCATATCATGATTTTTTTCAATAAAGAAACCATAAATGAAGCCAATATTTTAATTTATGTTATGTCAATAAGAGAGAAACACACCAGCTTCTTCTTCGCAGCCGTAACCGGAGCTTTTACTCCTCTTTTTGGAGCCTATTAAACGGACAAAAACACCAAATTTATCAGCAAGTTATATTGACGGAGCTCTTCCAAGACAAAACTCAAGATCAGAGACAAAGAACTATAGTATCGCAATATGCAGGCACATGAATAACACTTCCTGCCACTTCAGTACTTTCAAAACCATGAACTGAGGTTTTATTTTTTATTTTTTTATTTTTTGCATGAGGAATCATATGATACTAAAGTATAAGATCAAAATCTTGTTGAAACATGTATAACGAATTCACATAAACGAGCTTCAAGAAAGAGCGCAATGCTCACCATTGCTACTGATCTCCCAGACTCCCAGCTGCTGCCGACTTCAAACTTTCGAAAGATGGAAAAACCCTAACCTTTATCAGCAGGGGGCATCAAGTATTTCATTGATCAAACTACGTTGTTTTCAAAACGTTAATCTTGACCGTTTATTTTTACACTCAATCACCATCGTCTATTTTTTAATTGAATATTTTTCTTTTAAAAAATAACATGGTTTCACCCAATTTTTAACCAGGTTCTTTACCTCTACTTGGTATTCTAGCTTCACATGATTTTAATCAATTATTTTATAATTTTTTTTATGATATACATCTTTTCTTTTTGCGAGGATTATAAATATACATCTTATTAATTATTTTTTAAGATGCATATATCATTTTTAAGTATTTTCTGAGATGCATCTAGCACCCTAAAGTATTTTGTAGTGCACTAACACCTTAAAGTATTTTTTTAAAAGTATTCAATACTATAAAATATTTATTTGATAGATCTAACACTTTAAAATATTTTTTTAGAGCGTCTAAAACTTGAAAATATTTTTTGTTGCATCTAATACCAAAGCATAAAAAAATATTTCAGGGTATTAAATGAATCTTGAAAAATAGTTTAAGGTGTTAAATGCACCTTTGCTCCTTAACTCATGTTTTACTTAGTTTAAAATTTAAATGTTAATTAACGTTGTAAAGTCCGTTTGGCAATAAAGTTCATTAAAATTTAAAATTGATAAGCATAATAATTTTAAAAGATAAAGAAATTTAAAATAGAGAAGCATAATAATTTTAAAAAAATAAAGGATTTAAAATAATATCAGAATAGATATATTTATTTTGTGACATTTTTACACAGTGGAATTCATTCTCTCAAAACAAGCTCAATTACTGGGATAGGAGTGGGGAGCTACAATTCCTAATCCATCGGATATGGATTCAAGAAGTAATGATACTAAATTACTAATAATACAAAACTGCATCCATCTAGTCTTTTATTTTTTTTCATTGCTCAGCTTACAACATACATATAACAAATACAGAAAAAGTAGTCCTCGTGCATCTAATAAAGATACAGATTAGTACAAAAGGTCAAAGCCGAATACACTTCTTGATATTACAAAGAATCGCATTGCTGCTATATCAAAAGAGCGAATTCCCTCTGTTTCCATTTATTCTTTTCAAGTCAATCTAATCTTCACCTTGCGCTGGTGTGGTTGTTTCACTTTGAGCTGTCTCTCCAAGAGTGAACCGTACAAAGCGTCTCACTTTAATGTTCTCTCCAATTGCAGCTACTGTTTGCTTCACGAAGTCCTTAACTAGAACATTGTCATCCTTAATAAAAGGTTGTTCCAGAAGAGCAAGCTCCCCAAGCCTCTTTGAGACTCTTCCCTCAACTATTTTTTCTCTGATGTTCTCAGGTTTTGAAAGAATGTCCTCTCTCTGCATCTCAATTTCTTTCTCCTTGTTCACTATACTCTCAGGAACATCTTCGATGGATACAAACTGCACTTGAGGGCAAGCCACAGTTTGCATAGCAAGATCATCAACCAACTCTTTGAATTTCTCACTCCTGCTGACAAAATCAGTTTCACAGTTCACTTCGATTAGAACACCGATCCGTGAATCGTGAATGTACGAGCCCATTCTGCCTTCAGCTGCCAGCCTGCTGGATTTCTTATCAGCAGATGAGAGACCTTTTTTTCTTAGATGCTCCTGTGCCTTCTCAAGATCCCCTCCTGTTTCAGCAAGAGCTTTCTTGCAGTCCATCATTCCAGCTCCAGTTTCTTCTCGAAGTTGCTTAACCAATGCCGCAGAGACAGCTATCGAAGGTGGCCTGCATCAGAAATGTAGTTATGAAAGAATAGCAATGAAGTCAAGGAATTTCTCATTTTCTATGCTCATTCTTGCAGCTAAAAATTAAATGAATGCGCGCATCCATTATAAATATTAGAAATGGAATTCGCATATGACTGACTAACTCAGTCTTTATGCTAAAGTTAGTACCTTTAATGCTCAATAACTCATCTAATGCATTCACCTAAATACATAAGAGTTTGTAGAACTGCTTACTTCTGCTCAGTTTCCTTGGCTTCAGCAGTATAGGGTTGTCTTTTTTCGGGTGCAGGTTTTGCAGCAGTTTGTGCAGCCACTTCTGCAGCAAAATCTTGACTTTTCTTCTCCAAGCCCTCTCCAAGATTGAACCGCACAAACCTCTTAACTTTGATATTTTCTCCAATGGTTGCTATAGTCTGCTTGACCAAGTCCTTTACTACCACTTTATCATTCTTAATATACGGCTGCTCAAGCAATGCTAGCTCCTCAAGCCTTTTTCTTATCCGGCCTTCAACAATCTTTGATCTTATCTGCTCTGGTTTAGATAATAAATCCTCTTTCTGCATCTCTATTTCTTTTTCTTTGTTCACAGTACTCTCAGGAACCTCTTCGACATCGAGATACTGCACTTGAGGGCATGCTGCCACTTGCATGGCTATATCATCAACAAGCTCTTTAAAAATTTCTCCTCGAGAGACAAAATCTGTCTCACAGTTTACCTCAACCAAAACACCAATCCTGCTGTCATGAATATAAGATCCTATTCTTCCTTCAGCAGTGACTCTGCTTGCTTTCTTTTCTGCACTAGCTAAGCCTTTTTTTCTGAGGTACTCCTGTGCTTTAATTATGTCCCCTCCAGTCTCTGAAAGAGCTTTTTTGCAATCCATCATTCCAGCTCCAGTTTCTTCCCGAAGCTGCTTAACAAGAGCTGGTGATATAGTTGCTGCAATGAATGAAAAGGTCAAAGTATTTACCATGAGATAATTCCCAATCCTATGAAAGAGTGAAAAGAAAGCCAATAAAAAAGGGAGACTGGAAAACCAAGAAATGGCCATGAAGCTAAAGTATTGTTCATAATCCTCATTTAGTTACTCGCCTAAAGCTATACCTAATGGATATACAGCTAACAACAAATTCTGACATGTATTTAAAAAGTAAAGAAAAAACGCAAAAGATTGCCATGCATGAAAATCAACTTTACTGTAGAACTCAATTACTGCAACCACAGATCTGCATCATATGCTACAAAGTTTCAACAATAAAATTTGCATTTGTAAAGAAAAAAAAAATGCAGTTCTGAACTTTAAATCTTTTGAACATATGCTGCAAAGAACTGAAGAAGCATAAACCTTTACTTGAGCCTTCCTCTGAAGCCGTAACACCAGTTTCACCATTTGCATCAGATATGCTCCTATTTCCCTCAGATGCAGTTCCAACCTCTTTACTTTCAACTTGTGAGGCAAAATAATTTTCATTTGCGGTGGCAGGTGCTTCTTCTTGCACTTCTTTTGGCTCATCAACTGAATTTTCCACCAGTTCAGCAGGATCAGGAGATAGGACTTGATCACTATCACCCGTTCCATCTACAAAGGGAGAATTAACAATTCAATATCACTCCTTTATGAGAAAAATCAAAGAATTTGGTCTTCTTGTTAAGTATGCCAAGTATAATTTGGTTAGCTGTTTCAGTTACACAAAATTAAGTCTTCAATATATTTGAAAGCCATGAACATGCAACATTTAGCATATAGATGTTAAATAAAAGAGAGAAAATTAGAGCCATATATAACAATCTTCTTCCTACTATAGTTTTGATTCAATGGTGAAAATTGATGGCGCAAAATAAATGTTAGTTGCCAATTGGATGTGGAATTACTATCAATAATTCCACATGCAAATGTGAATTAAATTTTGGGGGGGGCGGATGGAATTATCTAGATGGGAGTGCAAGAATCCTAGGAACCTGCAGTTTCCAGGGGAGGTGATGCATTACTAGATGGAATATCTGCCTCCAACCCTTTAATACTGCCATTTATTTCAGGGCTAAGTTCAACTCCATTATTACCAGTTGGTGCTGCAGCAGCAGATTGTTCATCTGCATCAGATGTTTGTGATTGGTTTTCATTCTTCACAACAGTAAGATCAACTCCACTTTCTATCACATTTTCATTATTTGTTTCAGGAAGCGAGTCTGTTATACTATGTCTTGCTGCAGCATCAGTTTGAGTAGCTTCATCAATAATTTGATTTGCAGTTGAAACATTATCTGCACTGGAAACTGAGTCAACATCTAATGAGCTGGCTCCTGCATCCAACTGACTTTCAGAACTATCCTTTTCAGATTTATCATTTACATTTTCACCAGCTATTTCAAGAGGTGACTCGGTTTCGGCATTGCTAGCTCCAACATCAGTTTGAGCTGCTTCCTCAACAATTTGATTTGAGGTAAATGAATCATCCTCCGGATCCAAACCACCAGAAGTCACTGCTGCTTCCTTCTCAGTGACATCATCTACACCTGAGATTGGGTTAGAGATGTTGCTCACAGGGTCTTCTGCATCACCTACAGTAGCTGTTGAGGCACTATCCAACAAGCTGCCTTCCACATCTGCTTCACTTTCATCATTCTCACCAAGTTTATCTTTTGCCAGTTCTTCCAGCCTGTCAGGGACATTAATTACAGTCTCTTGTTGCAGGACAGTTTCTTTTATCTCTTCTGTTGATGCAATTTCAACTGCTTTTTCCACATTCTCTCTCTCATATAAAAATGATGCAATTTCTTTGTTCTTGCGGAAAGCTAAAACAAAAGGATTTGTTGCAACATGGACAACCCCTTGGCTTAGTTGTGAGTCTAATTCTGCTACATCTTCCTCTTTCTTCATAGTCAATGTTACTTGTCCTCTTGAGATACGCAAAACCCGTACACTGACTTCTTGACCAACCTGCAATGAAGAGTTACCCATAGCACTCTCAAATCCATCATCAGACTCCTCAGATATCGGTAAAAAGCCTTCCTCTCCATCAGGAAGAGATATAAAAGAACCATTCCTGGTCATATTCTTCACAGTACCTTCTAGGTCCTGCCCCTTCACAAACTTGGTGCTTTTTTTCACATCATCTTTCTTTGAACTGGACCTTGAAGTGTTCCTCCTCCCAGGTCCAGCCTTCTCTGAACTGACTGGCCCATCTTTTTGTTGCTTCAACTTACCAGTGTCCTCATTTTCACGCATAGACAGAGAAATACGCTGACTCTCAGTGTTCACTTCGATCAGCTTCACCTTCACTTCTTGTCCTACTGAAACTACACTTGCAACATCCTTAACATAGCTATCACTCAGCCTTGAAACATGAACAAGGCCATCTGTGAAGGCTCCAAAGTCAACAAAGGCCCCAAATGGCTGGATTGATTTTATTTTCCCAGTAAAAGTTGCTCCAGGAATCAAATCCTCATTCTTTACCGGAGGCATCTCACTTTTCCTAACAGGTCTGGAACGCCTGCCTTTAGCTGAGGCAGTAATGGCATTGGATTTAGGAGACAAATCTTCACTTGTACCAACTTCATCTAAAGGAGTTCCCGAAGTTTCAGTAGAGTCATCGTTTGCAGCAGGTGAATCTGGTTCCTCCACAGCTATATCTGTGTCTGTAGCTGATATACTGGTTCTAGATTTTTTATTAAATGAAAGTATCCTTTGGTTTTTTGAGATCGGTCCAATGGAAACAAGCGGAGGTAAGAGAAACCTTGGTGTTGATGATCCATGTTTAACAGACTTTCTTGATAAATTGAGTCTTGTTAAAGAATCACTTTTCCTTGCAGAAAATGCACTTCCAGGGATGAATGAGACAATGCCCGTGGAGCATGGTATTACGGGATTCATGTCGACTTGAAATGCAAAACTTAATTATGCCTCGGAATCAGCACATTTCACGTCCCCTGCCAAGAAAAATTGACATGAAAAATCAGTACAAGCTTCAGTAATGAATTAGTTAGGTGGCTCCAATATGATTATAAAAAATCAGGTCCATCAGAAAAGAACAGGAAATATAACAAAATCATTAAATAATATTAGTGAAGATAGACAACAAAAACATCACAGTTCACATGTCGCCATGAAAATCATTGCAACATCAACTTCAATTTGAGAAGGCTACAATGGAACTAAATACCCTGCGTTAGTGGTTTGTCTATAATATCCTTCCTGTCATCAATATAATAGCTGAAATATTGAAAGCTCGGAATGCCAAGATAAGCTACCGTATATCAATCAGGATAGAAAATAGCGTAAGAACTGAAGAACCGTGTACAGCAGTTGCAAACAGTAAACACGCTCTAACATCCTAAACCTCCGCCACTGCTTACGAAAAAATATAGTCAGATGGCAAATTGGGATAAAAAAATTTAAACACATTTCAAGGGAATATACAGTGATCAAGTTAGGCATAAAAGCCCAGGTATTCCTTTGCAAAATTCCATTTTTTTGCATTAAAGGGGAATTAAATTCAATGGATTGAGCTGCACGGAATGATTATATATCAAATTCAAGCTAAAACAACAAGCGTCAAGGGGAAAAAAAACAAAAGGCCCATTAGGTACAATACGGGGAATCGATACCTCATAAGCTTGAAAAGGCCAAAAAATTCATAGGAACTTTACGTATGCAAGTTTTAATAAAAAAAAACTGTAGAGAAGGCGAGAAAGCATTGGTTTCTAGCTAAGTTAATTTCTGGGCAGAGAAGATAGAGCTTACTCTGTAATCGTGAGAGGAGGGAGGAAGGAGGGAAATGAATGGTGAGGTTTTAAATCCTTATCCCATCGATGTATTGCTCAGTCCAGTCTAGCGGGGCAAGCGCATGGTGAAAAACTATTCGGCTCGGATCGCTTCGGCTTTTGGGGAGCCACGTTAATCGGCTTAGCCACTTAGCCGAGTCAATAGCATGTTTGGGCTTTTCATTGGGCAAGTAAAAACTAAAAGTGCGCTGAAAGCCCTAATTACCAGGTTCGTTCAGCCCATAATAGAGTTTGTGTATCAAAAAAAAAACTTGCTATTTTGCTGACAAAAAAAGGTACACCCAATTAAGAGTAATTATCTTGTTCATTGAGTTTCAAATTGATTCTATCAAAAATGCTAGCTCTGATCATTAGCGTAATAGCTTATAAATAACGATCTTATGGGTATTAAAAAACTAGTTAAAGTAGTTATTAGTGATGAATGTGTATTGATCTTCCACCAATACCAACTCTCTGAAACATCTTATTTTTGCTCAACAGTCAGCACATATATCTTCTTATTGGAGAGAGTGTATGAGTTATGTTTGATTCGGTATCCCCAACAAGGATTGTTGTCGTTGCACCATAAAGTGTCATTGGACCCATTTAGGAATGCGGTAGAGAAGTATATTTACGTAAATTGATGTAAATATGTGAAGAAGATTATCTTGTTTTACAGAAAAATACTGTTGACCGTGCATTGGACCCGAAAACGTTGACCCAAACAGATTCATTACCTTGTTCTCCCATTTCCTCCAAAAAAAAAAGAGCAAACCTTTTTCCCTTTCTCTTTTCCCCAAAATAAATAAAGCCTTTGTTAGTGTGCCCACAGGTTCTGAGCCTGATGAGCTCAATATATTAGAACCTCCATCGACTCAGTATTCCCTGTGGTCATATCTATAATACACTTAGATATTTAAATCAGATAGTGATTATGATGATCACATATTGACTGTAGGTTGTTATGTATTTAACCATATCTCTGCCTCCACGGTAATAAAAGATTAACCACTGAGCACAATGACAAAACAAGTTAATTAATATATGATGTGTGAAACAGTAAAAAAAAATAAAGACCCCAAAGGCCTTATAGTTTAGGGGAAAGTTATGCCATGTTTGGTATCATGGAATTGAGCATGTAGAAATGAAAATGGAACCCAATTCCATCATACAAGCATGTTTGATAACATAGAAATGGATTCTATTTCCATATCCACCAAAACCTCAGATTTTAATTCCATCTCAGAACCTCAGATTTGCAATTCCATCTCCCTAATTCCATTTTTGCCCAATGACCATACCCACCACCAGCGAGCACCTCCAACCACCATGATGGCAACCTCTAGCGACGGCTTTGTCTTCAACCAGGACAGCGACTTTTCAAGCTTAGTACCTATTCTTTTAATTTTAAAAAATCAATAAAAATTTATATGAAGTTAGAAAATGAAGAAGAAGATGACCAAATGCAGGCATGGAAGCTCCCAAATCTCCAAACACACACACATTTGCAAGAAGTGATGAAGAGCATTATTGTGGTTTGGTGGTGTATATATATCAAAGGGAATTAAACAAGGCACGTAACTAATAAACTAATGCAGAGGCATATTGTGTATGCAACATATATAATAAACAATAGTAATAATTATTATGATAATAATTTCAACTTTGTATAGACGGGAATGACATCAACCTGTATGCTTGGGGATTAATTAATTCATTTCATTTTGAATTATTGAACTGAACTACCTACCTACCGGCAGCTTCACGGGCAGATACTCTATTTTCTAATTTCTCTTTTTTATTTGTTTTTTAAAGGTCAAATTAATGGAGGAGAAAATCTCGATGACACCTGAAAATGATAGGCCATCCAATCAAGATTAATACCAGATGATTGAGATGAACTATTTATATAATTCAAGTAAACCTTGCATTGAAAATTACTTCTTCTCATGATGAACTGAATGATTTAGAGAGTTCTTAATTAGTTTAATTGTTATATCTACATTCCATCAGTATGTGATTCGTTTAAGACATACATATATCGCTCGTTTTAATTAAATATTTTTAATTCTCATTCTGTGCCTTTAATATTTTTTTTTTTATGTATTGCTGGGATTGATTGAAATAATTAACTTTCTTAGGCATCATATTATCTTTCCAAGTATAATTTGATTAAAAAAAACTGGTTTACACAAATACAATGGATCACTCTTTTTTTTTTAAATCAAAACAATGTCGTTTTATGTTTATAAGAGGAAAAAAAGTTAAATTTAACCTCTGTAGTCCATTTAAAACACTTGATCAGACCGATGAGGGAGCTGATGTTAATTAGATATCTCAAGACATGTTCAATTGCTCAATTATAGAAGACCTTAAAACTTAAAGAGGGCTTGTTCGGCTTCACATTTCTAGAAACCAAACGCACGTTCAACAGTATTTTTTCGTAAAGCGAGATAATCTCCTTCACATATTTATCTTGATTTGCGTAAAAGTACTTCTCTACTACGTTTCCAAATGGGTACAGAGTCTTCACAGCTCATCGCACCTTAATATTCACATAACCAGTGCTGCTCTTCTGCTTTTCCTTTTTTCCCCACATTAATTCCAAGATCAGGTGAATCTGATATAACTCACATGAAAAATAAAAACTAGTTATTCAGTTGAGAGAATGATAAATTTAAATTTAGTGTTCTTCCACGAAGATCATCGTTCTGGAATTCATTGAACCTTCCCGGTTTATAAACATAATGTGATATCACACCGAATCAAACTAATAAAAAAACCTCGCTCTATATGTCAGAAAGAATATATCGATGAACACTAATTAATTAATTAACGTATGACTGATCCATAAGATAATGTAACAGCAGAGACACACTCGATAGTAATCAACTGGAGACACACGCAAACAATGAAAATAAAGATTAATGATTCGTAGAATTATTATTAACTTAATCACACTTGTGGTATCAAGATCGAGAGGTGTTGAAATTAATCATATCCAAGATAGATTATAAGATCACTATACGGATGTTGGTTTTCTATGAGGCTACAAAAAAAAAATTCAGGAGACAATTAAGAAGGACCCAATAGCATCAATGGCCATCACATTTTATATAAAGCAATGGGTGGAACATTATTATATATAAGGTTTTTATAATAATAATATTAAGGGTTTTTTTAATAATTGTAATTAATCAGGGTTTTCAAATATAAAGGTAATTGCCAAGTGTTGTGTTGAACTCGATCACCTTCTCTGATCTCCCACATGTGGGTCACCATTGTTTGATTTGTTTCCTAGCTTGTTGCTTCCAAGATCCCATTGGCCAGTTGTTCCAATATAAACCTTAATTAACTATTACATGATTAAATAATTAATCAATCAATCCACACGCACAGAGACTTTGCTGTGATTTAAAATTCCTAAGAAAATCTTCCATCTAAGCAAAACATGGATTCGTGGGGGGAATAAATATATCTCTAACTAATCAATTAATTAAGCATCTTTAGGGTATTGAAACAGATCAATCATATGCATTTTATAATTGATTAAATTCTTTTTATTTAACAAAATTACAATAAATCATAGACCACGTGCAGTGTGCGCGTGTGTAAAATTGATCGATCATCAGATTAAGCATATAATTTGTGGATAATATATGTTTGTTAATTAATATATGAATGGGATCGATGATCTTAGAGAATTGACAGATTCCTAGTTTTATGTGAAGATAAGATTATACAGGTCCTCGAGTAATCCCTCTTTATTAAAATGATGATGAATTGATAGTGAAATGCACTCTATATAATATGATGATAATGCACATATAATTAAAATGAATCGTGAACCGTTAATTTATATATCCAGGCTCTCCTAATAACTTATTTTTTACCCACTAATTGCAATTTGCAAAGCTGGTTGGCCCAAAAATTCAAAGTAATTCTGGCTAAAACTTGTAGCAATGTATATAAAAGGTTAAATTATGCGAAACTCTCCAAACTTCATGTCAATTTGAAAGGTTATTATCAAACTCCTAAATTTTTTATATTTCTAAAGATAATTTTCATATTGTTTATTATTTATCTACAAAAATGATTTAGTGCTTACGGAGTTTTTCTGCATGTCATTGTCTAACTCAAAGTTTAAAGGGGTTATAGGTATACAAAAATAAAGTTTAAAGAGATATAAATTTGATACATAGATTTTAAAACTTATGAGGGTTTATTGTAAAGTTTTAAGCGTTAAGAAAGTTATTTACATATAGCAGGAAAGCTTATGTATAATCTAGCCTGAATAAAATTTATCATATTATATTACACACGTGTTAATTAGTCACATCTTTATATCCATATACCCCCAGTCCTTATGTATTATTATTATTATTGTCAAAACTTATGCATTATTATTATAAAGCATTTTTTCCCAACATTATAAAGCGTTTTTCAATTTTTCTAACACATCAATTATTTTTTGTAAATACTTTCAAATTAGTCAGTCCTTATGTAATTTAAAACTCATTGATATATAATTCAACCGATACAAGAAAAAGCTCTTGACAATTTCCTCAGTTGTCCACAAGAAAACTCGCTCATTGATTCTCATGCAGTTGGAAATAAAGACTAGAGGGACTGTTCAAAATTTAAAAGGAAGTGCATTTAAACAAAAAAAAAATTAAAGGAGATGGACAAGTGTATATAACTTGATCATGTGTATATGAACTCTAATTTAATTTGTTAGAAGACCAGGAGATTTGATATAGCAGGTGGATCTTTAAAAAGAAATCCAGGAAGATTCTTCTGAGCATATCTTTTTCTTCTGCACAAGTTTATGACACAAATAATAATAATAAGGATCTGTGCCCAACTCAAACCCACAAGGCAGAAAAGAGAAAGAGAACGTCTTCATTCTTAAGCCATTATTATTATTTTGGTCTGTTTAGAAAAGCTGTGGAGAATTACTTTTACATAAGCCGAGATAAATATATGGAGGAGATTGTCTCATTTTTACCGAAAAACACTGTTGAACATACTTTTGGATGAGAGTTAAGTGTTTCCAAACAAGCACATTTTTATTATTTGAGATGATGATATGTGTATACATAAGAGGTAGGCTCAAGTTCCCGTACGTGGGTTGTTTAATAAATTAAAATAAGGGAGAATCTGGTGACATATAATAAGGGATATTGTGAATGATTTTTTTTTTTTTGGGATCTCAAAACTGCTTCTTTTCTACGTTATGCATGTGCCCACAAATCTATGTGTGTGTGTATATATATTCTCTTCTCTTCACCACTTCTTTCTGTCTTCCATTTCATTTATTTATATGTAAAGCTAATCAAACCTTTTATCAGCATAATCCCTAATTCTAACCTCCAATCCCATGCGATCAATATCATTATCCTTTTCTTTTGCGAGATTAATATTTATGATGAATTAATTTGTTCAAATCTTTCTCTTTAATTTCTTCATTATGTGGCAAGAGCAGGCAATTTCAATTAGAGCCATGGAGTATGGAGTAAACGAGAAAAATGATACTTAATCCATCTCTTTAACATTAAATATATAGGTTTTGATAAAAAAAAACATTAAATATATAGGGTTGTGTGGTATGGATCAAGCCGCATTGGATATCAAGCCAGCTTGGTGTACATCCGAGGCAATGCCGCGTGGCAACCTAATATTTGCATGGTTTTGTACTAAAAAGAATTTAATTAAGTACTGCTTGGCAAGTTATTTTTTTAGTTGTACGAGGCTTAACTTTCTAGAAAATTAAGATTTTTAATTGACCAAACAAAAGATTTAGTTAATCCAACACACACGCAAAGGATATATCTAGTATGTGCTGTTTCTTAGAAGTTAGAACTCAAAAGTTTTTGAAAAATATGAAAGTGAAAGAAAAGGAAGGATGATTAATCAGGTTCAGTACCAAACAAATTAATTGATGCATTTCAACTCGTTTTATATATGCGAAAAAGGGCATTTCTAAAAAACATGGAATATCCTCATAAGAATTTATCCACAGTGGGGCTTATATTTATAATTGTACATGTATTTGAAAACATAACCTAAATAAAGGTCCATTAAAAAGAGTAACTCCCTTGATTCTTTCTACAATATATGCTCTCCCTCCAATTTTAAATATTAGTTATATAATAAATATGTAAATTTAAAAAAACAAAATAGTCAAGTTAAATACATAAAAAAAAATTGTGTTAGTTCTCCTAATCAAAACTAAAACCTACACTCTTTTTTAAAATAAAAGTCACTCAATAGTCAATAAAGACTTGCTCGATTGATAAAGAATTTGTTCATATCCATAAAATTATAAGTCTAAATTCCGTTGCTAATGAAATAACCTTGTTAGTAAATGATACGTAAATATTCGTGTAACCGCTCATTATTAAACCCAGATGCGACTGCCATGAATGGATTGGGTGTTGGGCAAATAGAATGATCATCTGCTTGGCGAAAAGGGAACTAAGAGGCCATGAAAAGGAATCTAATTTACTTTATGAGAATAACAATATTCAATTTATGAGTGTAATAATGACTCCGTTTGGTAAAGCTTTTCAGGAGCCCAAAAGTACGTTCAACAGTATTTTTTTGTAAAACAAGATAATCTCTTTCACATATTTACCTCAGTAAAAAACTTCTCCACCGTTTTTTTTAAAGAACCCAATTATATGTTTGGATGTCACGTGTGATTTACGACGGCTGGGTTGGCTTGGTTCTGTGTTAGATCATCATCGATCATTGAGCAGACTTCATAATTCATGTATCTATCTCCCTACTTTCCGTCAAGCGCAGTAAAAAATGGACTTTTCTTACCATCCAAATTCAATCCATAGTGTACTTCCAAAAAATAAATTACGCGTCGTATGAGTTTGAATCTTTAATTTTTACTATAGTATGCATGATTACTACCCAATTAGTAATAAGTAATTTATTATATATTTACATTTGCAGTTTGTCATTCTTTAACGAGAGTCTCTCTGTTAATCCAATTCACATTTTTTCCTCATATTTAAGAAAAATTTCAACTCTTTTTTTCTCTATTAATCCAATTATACCATTATTGTTCCGAAAATTTCAACTCTTTAATCACATACACATGCTAAAATATACTTTTAATCTTTTATGTTTGTGTCAGGTTTCATTTTAGTCATTTAAGTTTAAAAAGTATACTTTCAGTCCCTCAAACTTATAACGCCGTTAATCTCTTTTAACGGAAATTGCTGACTCATTAAATTTAATTGATGATTGAGCAATAAAACGTTCACAAAGCATACTTACATTTTAATTTTAATTTAATAATATAATAAATTTGATATTTAAATTGAGTAAAATAAAAAAGATTTAAAATAAAAGAAACTATATCCAGTTATGAGTCAACAATTTCCATTAAGTTTGAGGGACTGAAAGTACACTTTTTAAACTTAAATGACTAAAATGAAACATGATACAAATATAAAGGACTAAAAGTATACTTTAGCCTATGTATATCCACCACCAAAAATAAAATAAAAGGTCTTAGCTGAAATTCTACCTTTCTAAGGTTATTTTTCTATCTATTTATTATGTATGCCTTCAGTTTTCTATCTCAGAAATGATGTGATGAATGCATATCACACACAAGCACACATGCATGATTAATGACATGAAACGCATTTCAATTTTCATAGCTTGTAAAGTTCGACCAAAGAGAGAAGGAAAAAAAAGCTTGGTTATTGACTTTTGATGGCTTTTATTAGGTGTTATCATATTAAACCATTGTGGAATCCCAATAATTTGGTTTGTTCAAATTCTTTACGTAATTGACAGGGAATGGACCTCATATACTATAAATTAAACGAACGTGCTTAAAGTTTATCAGTACAGTATGCACAAATATATAATAAAATAAAATTTCCCTTCCATTCTATATACATGATTAAGCTATATAAATATAACTAATTTATAAATATTAAAAAAGTTATTACTTATCTTAATCACTATTGATGGAAAACCCTCTTAGTAACTATAACTAATATGAATTTAATTTGTGAGGGAAGAAAAAAAATACACGTTCCCCATTTATATTACATGTCAAAGTCTTATCAATTATATATAAAACAATTTATATATATTCATAACAATTAATTTTTCAATCAAATCCTTTCACTTCATCAAATTATCGTAAATTCAATTAAAACACATTACATTTAAGTAAATGATTAAGTGAAAGAATGCCTGAATTTGCAGACTTAGATATTGGAGATCTGATTGTAGTATATAAGTCTTCTCTCTATTTTAAAGTCATGAAAATCATGTCGCTGAATAAGCGAAATTATGGTTCAATGGTTAACGTGTCTGTTTAAGAACGTAGTAGAAAAGTATTTTTATACATAAGTCGAGATAAATATGTGAATGAAATTATTTCGTTAATTACCTTAATAATTGAAGTTGTACTATTTACAAGATATCACTGTATATTTCTCAAATTTTGTGCAACATACCCAGCCACACTGGTTTATTCAATCTTACCTATGCAAATTATAAGAGACAACGACAATAATAATAATAATAATAATAATAATAATAATAATAATAATAATAATAATAATAACAACAACAACAAAGTTTTATAATAACAACAATAAGAACAACGTAAATGCATACGAATTAAGGAGGGCAAATTAAAGTAGGGAGAGATGTGTGGTGTGGTTAATTAAGCAGGAAATAAATGGTGGGGTTTCTTGTAATTGCAAGATCAGTTCACATGTGAGGCTAAACAAGTTGGATATGATGATGGATCAGGATAATCACTTTCCACCACACTTGCAACTCAAAAAATTATGACCCACCAATCATGCGTGTAACAGCTCAATTAGACTCGCTCTCTCATTTGTTCGTTTGTTAATTACACGTTTCATTCTTAATTAACGGCTTGTTTGGAAGTTATTTCCAAAACCTAGATTTGGTTTTACAACCTAGATTTTGATCCAAAATCTAGGTTTTGTCCAAGCACAAAAAAATTTCAGAAAAGCTATTTTGGTTATAAAACCTCGATTTGAAACTAGGTTTTCTCTTTCCTACTTTTTTTCTTCATTTTCTTTCCTATTTTTTTCCTTCATTCTCTTTCCTCTTTCCTACATTTCCCTTCTTTCTCTTTCCTCTTTTTTACTTTTCATTCTTTCTCTTTCCTCTTTCCTACCTACTATTTGCTTCGAAATCCGTAAAAGTTAATGGGCCCGTTTGGCAAATTGCCATAAGCCATTTATAAGTGCTTATTCACATAAGTCGAGGCAAATATGTGGAGGAGATTGTCTCGTTTTGCGGAAAGCCACTGTTAAACGTGCTTATGAAAATAAGCCCATGGTTACCAAATAGGCCCAATAACTTCCCAAACATAAATAACTTTTCAAAACCTAGGTTTTATCTAAAATCTATAAAAGTTATTTTTCAAAATCATTATCCAAAGCCTAGGAACATCAGAATATGTAAAAACTATTTTTAAAATAGCTTATAAACAAGCCCCAGCTACCATCATCATCGTCCATCTTCACAATAAATCCATAAATCTTTGGCCATCATCATGCTATCCCATATTTAATTACTTCAGTTACAGTATACATCAAATCTTTGGCCAAAAAAAATTAAAGATATGTGGTGCATCTCAATCTATCTTTAACTATTATTAATTAGGTGAATCCCTCCTCATTAGTTAAGCAATATCAACCTGTTTATTACTTTTCGATAAATCCACCACCACCATATATCGTTTCCTAGTTTTCCCTCCTAAAAAGCCACGCTATATATATATATCCGTTTGGATAGTCCGTTTGGAAAACGGACACAGATTTTGAGGTAGTTTATGTGAGAGGAAAAGTGTCTCGGTAAGCGCACACGTTGTGCCAACGGTTTACCAAACAGAGCTATAGTATATTACGTTTTTAAACTTGAAATATTAACTAAAGATCTTTCGGATTCGTGATTACTTCATCAAACACCACGATATTTTCCCTCAATTAAATGTAGATTTAATTTTCTGCTTCCCTTACCTCATTTTCTTACAATTCAAAGTAACGCACTACTCCACGCTGTAATAAAATTCATGTTTATAATAGTATGGGGATGCCAAAATAAATATTAAAAAATCTTGCACTTATTGCACAATAATAATTAAAAAAAACTGCACTTAAAATAATATTGCAGCTTACATGCCTTTGAGCGCATGGCTGATGTGGATGAGCACAGCTTATCAAGCATATAAGATAATAATACTTGGGGACAATCGCTTTCACATATAGCATCCAAAGACTAAATATATAATACAAATGGGCATAATATATATAAAATTGTGTTTATATATTATAGAATAAAATAATGGAGATTATTATTAGTATTATTAGTAGTAATGTATTACAACAACAATAATAGCCACAGAGAGAGAGAGAGCATAAAATCTAAGCATATATAGAACACTTTGAATCTACACACAATCTGATCCAGCGGTGCAATAATTCCTGATAGGGCCAACAGCCTGCTTAAAAAGGAGCATTTGGAGATCTCTGATTTCCCCCAGCAAATCAAGCTTAGCTAGCTACCCAGCCAGCTCCTCTCTCTCTCTCTCTCTCTCTCTCTATATATATATATATCTGTGTGTGTTTCTCTCGTAATAAGAAGAGAGAGATGGGAAGCAGTTATTTTGGGGAGGCGACCATGATGAGAAATGAAAGAGTCAGTGGGTTATCTTCTTCTCCTTCTTCTTCTTCGTCATCGAGAAAAGGGAAGAAGAATGGTTCAGAGAAGCCAAAGCAGCCACAGAGAGGTCTTGGTGTTGCTCAGCTAGAGAAAATCAGATTACATGCTCAAATGGCTTCTGCTTACAACAATCCTCCTTATCCTTCTCCCTCCTTCACCCATGTAAATATTCTCTCTCTCTCTCTCTCCCCTCTCTTCTTCCCTCTTCACCCATGCGCAAATGAAATATGGGGTTAATCTTTTGGGATGGACTCTGATTTTAAATTTGTGCTTGTAATTACGTAACCGATTTCTTCTGTTTGATTCCTAACTCGTAATTCACAATATGCAGGAAGATCCAAGAGTTCAGGCAGCTTATTCATCAATTCCATCTTCATCGTATGCTACTTCTTATGGCTTCCATCCCAATGCTGTGGTATGTTTAATTCACTTTAATTTGTTTTTTTCTTTTACACTAATTGTTTATGTACTCTCTCTCTCTTTCTCTGTATCTATATCTTTCACATGTTTTATCAGTCCCCAGGCTTTGGTGTGTTCTTTCTTACAGCATCAATTTATGCACATAAATCAAGCAATTCAAGTTTGATGGATGCTTCTTTACATTTTTTTGGCTCATAAATCCTATATGATCAAGTTTTTAATACCATCACAATCCTAATTAGCAATTTTCTTGTTTCGAATCCAAATTAGTTAATTTAGCTAATAATGCAGATGGGAGTGCCTGAATATGAAAGAACCAACATCAGATATGATTCTCAACCAAGGTACTTATTAAAACTCTTTGCCTTTATATATATGTAATTAATTTTATATATTCCCCTTTTAATTTTTATTTACTGATATATTAATTTGTGCATTTTTTTTTTGCCTCACCAGATGGCACCATCCCAACGCAATGTTAGAGACTCAATCTTTTGTTCATCCCAACGTAACTAGACCATTTCTTAACCTATATGTAAGTTTTTTTCCCTTCTTTTTTATTCTTAATAATAACCATGCATATATCTAAAATGACTTGTATGATTAATATCCCATGTTTGACTATTATTATTTTTAGGA
>JANTPZ010091181.1:0-20333 GCA_025593235.1 Vachellia pachyceras | reverse complement strand
GGAGGTGACGGTGGGGGAGGTGACGGTGGCGGTGGTGAAGGTGGGCGAGGAGGTGGAGAGTAGACTGGTGGGGGAGGTGGAGGCGGAGGGTGTGGAACGAAAACCGGTGATGGAGGAGGTGAAGGTACGGCAACGGGTGGTGGGGAAGGTACAGGAATTGGAGGGGAAGGGTTAGGTGGTGGAGGAAGCGACGGTACAAATGGCTTGCATTTAAACGAGTTACAGTCCACAGGCCGTGACAAGAAAGCCTTGCATTGTGCCGCTGACCTCTGTAATGGCCTAGCCGGCAAGCAGTTTCTCCGATCATCGAACGATGGCAGGCTGAGGCACGAGGGTGGCTCGCCAGTGAAGAAGTTATATGAATATGTAAAGTTCTGTAGATTTGGAAGCATACAAATGCTCCCTGGAATTTTCCCAGAAAGCATATTGTGAGCTACATTCAACTGCTCAAGGCTCACCATGCCTCCAATGGTATCTGGTAAGGGCCCCAAAAGCTTATTGAAGCTCACATCGAACACTGTCAAGTTCTTCAGCAACCCAATCTCTGAAGGCAAGCATGAACGGAGGGCATTATTCAACAGAATAATCTCGTTCAGGTTCGTCATGTTGCCCAAGCTCGCCGGGAGACAGCCATGGAACTTGTTGTTGGCGACGACGATGACCGACACCGGAGAGTTCCCAAAATTGTCAGGAAGATCAAACACAAAACGATTGTTGTTTATGAAGATCGCGTCCAGATCCTTGTCAAAAAGCTGTCTAGGGACTGTCCCTTCAAATTCATTGAATCTCAGATCCAAGAACTTGAGAGTGGGGAGCCTCAGAACCACCGTAGGGAACTTCCCAGCGAACCTATTGTTACTGAGATCAAGTTCAAACAGAAGTTTCAGTCTATCAAACTTGTGAGGAACAGTACCGCAGAACCTGTTAGTGTTGATGTGGAGGAGAGAAAGATCCGTGAGTAGTCCAAGCTCCTCCGGCAAGTACCCAGCAATGTCACAGTGGTTGAGATCAATGCCGGCAACAGTACGAATCTTAGGGTTGTCGAGCGCCTGAGCGCAGAAAACGTTGCTATAGTTGCAGACATTGGGTCCAACCCAATTGAGCGTACAATTCTGCGGATCGGAAAGAATGGCTTGCTTCCAAGCTTTCAAAGCTATATAAGCATTTCTAATGCGATTGTTCTCGAAAACCAGGGAAGGATCGACCGTGACTTCTTCTCCTCTGTCACCGAACTCGTCTCTGTAGTAAAGAAGCTGACGTTGCCTGATGTACATGGCCTCGGCGTCAGTGAGAGCTCCATGGCTGCTAATGGGGATATCGGTAGAGGCAGAGATAGAGAGTGCGCCCAAGAAGGCAATGAGAAGAAGAGGGAAATAGACCTTCTTCATCTCACATGAGGCATATGAGAAACCAAATGCCACAACTATTGATCAAAAGCTCCCTTGGGCTGCCACACTCCCTCGATATCTCTGTTGTTCTCAGGCAAGACTGGAAGTAGGCTTTGCAGAAACGCCCACCTTGAGATCTGAGGAAAATGCAGGTGGAGAGAAGAGAGGGATTGAGATGGAGGAGGAGGAAAGAGGAGGGTTTGTTCTAGGGATTTTGGAGCTGTGTGAGTTTAAGAATGAGTGAAGGGAAGGAGGGTGGGCCAGAAATAATACATCCCACGACAGCTAACTCACAGCTCAACCCTCAACAAAAGCCCAATCTATTCTCTCTCTTCTTTTTTTATTTTTTAAATTTTTCCTTCTTTTAACTCCTTGATGACTAGATTAATTATTAGCTTTTTTTAATTTTTATATTTAAGAGAAACCACTCCAGACACTGTTTACATTGAGTTCTCTTTTGCCTGAAACACGCTTGGATGAACTCATGGACGCGGAACAGCGCCGCTCACTCGAATTTTCAAATAATTACTTATTTATTAATGAAGTAATGGAATTGTTTAAACTATGGCTTGCAATTTTAAATAATTTTGTAGCTTGGTACAACCTCATTGGTTTGACATTAATCATCATTTGTTAATTTTAAAGAATAAAAAAGAAAGCTGTTAGCATGATTGTAATATATATATATATATATAGACAAGTCCATGCCTCAATGGTTGCCGAATTGACCGGCTAAACCAGTCGTTTCATTGTGATGTGCTGTAGGTTTTTGTGGGGTTGGGACTTGGAAGAAGGCTGGAGGCGTGCGTTTTCTCGTTTCGTCGTCGTTTAAAGCGGCACCAAAATGGAAACGACAAGTTTTGATCAAATCCCCAAAATTTACCAGCCCCGGGCTTGGGTGTTGCGCGTCCTCGTCACCGATGCTGCCAGGTCAGCCGGTGGTGGTGCCAGGATGGGGCCCACCACAATACTTCTCAGATAATCGAACACGTCCGTTGCGACAGGGAAATTGGGAGGA
This sequence comes from Vachellia pachyceras, assembly GCA_025593235.1. Lineage (NCBI taxonomy): Eukaryota > Viridiplantae > Streptophyta > Magnoliopsida > Fabales > Fabaceae > Vachellia > Vachellia pachyceras. The sequence continues at coordinate 17,927 of JANTPZ010091181.1, read as the reverse complement.
GAGAGAGGGAAGCGCATGTGCTTTGGCTTGGGGCCCACGCGTCACTTCTTGCCCGGCTGGATCGTCGGCGCTGATGTGATGGCCCCACCTCTTCCCTAGCTTTGTAGTGCACCGCTTACGGGTGCGCGTCAACGCCCACCGCATCCTCATCCCGCTCCCTTGTGCTTACCTTTTTTTTTTTGCCAAAATGACCAAATCACCCACAAGGAAATTTAAATTCCGTGATGACCGTTAAACGCGCTTACGCTTTTGCTCCAGAGCAAGTGTAACGTACAATACGCTGGGAATTTCTTTTTGTCAAGGAAAGTACAAATCATATGTCTGGAAAAAAAATGTTCTTTGCCTTGTCTTAAATGTAAAATTTCTTAATATAAAATTTCAATTAATTTTTTTATTCTTCCTTTGGAATAATTCTTTGGTGAATAAATGAAAAATACCATAACAATAGAGTTGGGACTTTACTGTGGTACTTTTTTAGCATACCAAGAATTTTTCCTAAACAAGATATGAAAATGTCTGGCCTTATTTTTTAATTAAAAATAAGTTTTCTTTTTTTGCCAAATTAAAAAAAATAAGTTTTCGCTTGCAAAATCTTAAGGGGAAAATGTGTCGCCTATGGTATTTTTTTAGTATGTTTACTGGTTTAAATTTATTTTTTAATTATCATTATTTAAATTGATGGGGAAAACAATGTTGTTGAGAAATAAAAGAAGGGTCAAATTAATTGAGAAATGACAGAGATGATAGGATAGGTTCCATGGGTGAATTGAAAAGTGGTTCTGATTAGGTGGAGGGTGAGTGGTGCTATAGTGCAATTTACCTGGAATCAAAAGTACTCCCATTTTATGGATTTTTCTTTTTCTTTTTTTTATTTGTTGGATTCTTATGTTTTGACCACTACTGGATCTAGAGATCACCATCACCTAATGGCTTGTTAATAATGCTGCGAATGACCATTTAATTGTTCCTCGCCACTTCATCAGAAAATATGTTTTAAATAAAAAATCTTGGGTTAAACTCCCTCTTTACCTTCATAATTTCCCTCAATTTGAATTTTTGGCCTCTGGAGTTTTAACGTTACGTTTTTAGTTCCTAAAATTTAATCCATTTAAAATTGTAAGTCCATGTAGTTTCAAAAGAATATCATATATTAATAACGTTAAAATCACTGACAATGTCACTAAGGCTGTTATTTTATAACTTAATGACCGGTATAGCTAATGCTAACGTGAACTAGTTTAACCTATTTTTGATCCCTATGGTTTGCCATAATTTAGTTTTTGGTTCATGAAGTTTAAAAGTTATAATTTTAGCCCCTTAAATTTACTTTCTCGAAAACTGTTAGTCCCTGTAGTTGTAAAATGACTTAAACACGATATTAACACTGTTAATTTTACTTATGTGTCACTAATGCGATTGATTATCGTAAAATAACTTAGTAGCCAACAAATATTATATTTTACTTTTAATAAATAAATAACTCTATTGAGTTCATCATCATATAACTCGATAATTACACATAAGCCAACGGTGAATGTAAGCCAAGTCAAAACCATCTTGAAATCAATAAAAATATCTCAAAATTTGTAAAATCATCTCGAAATCCATAAAATTACCTTGAAAACTGTAATTCTTTTTTCCTAACAGAGTTCCCAAACACACATAATTGTTTGACATTATTATATTTTGATCTTTCCCTTTGAAAAGAAATAACTACTCTGACAATTCTACTTGTATCAATATATCTAATGAAACTGTTGCTAAACTTTAGATCTCATTCAAAGATAAACATGTCAAATTCCTGAAGTCTATTTTTGTATATTATATAGATGATCTGACCCATAAGGATCATGTCCAACAGATTGAATCTTGTAGAATCTGACACATTTTCTTTTTGAGCAAAAAGTACGTAATAAATAAGATTGATTTTTCGTATTTTCTCATTAAGATGGAATTGTTGGAGCTAATGTTCATTTTCAAAAAGCAGAACCAAAATAAAGTGTCAAATAAGTAGGTGTAATTATTGAGTTATATGGTGACGAACTTAATGGATTCATTTATTTATCAATAGTATAATATAATATTTCTTGATCATTAAGCTAGTTAACTATAATTAATTGCATTACTGACACATAATTAAAATTAACAACTATAAATATTAACGTTTTCAGACCAACTAAATTTTAAGGATTAAAAATACAACATTGAAACTAAAGCACAACATTGAAACTCAAATGACCAAAATTCAAATTAAAAGAAACAACAAGATCAAAAATCAGGTTAACTAAAATCTTTTACCCAAAGAAGCGTGCATGAAACATAGTACTTTGTCAGCCCCATGTAAAATCACTGAATGCTTTAACCTAAGGCTACACTATTCATGGGGGGTATCCCACGCCTCTGATTTTTGCTTTATAGGTTCCCAGCTATTGTGTGAAATAAATTAAGATATGCTTTTAATCTTTTGTTTTTTATCAATTTTTATTTTAATCCTTTAAATTTTAAAAGTGTATTTTCAGTCCCTTAAATTTAACTCCGTTAGTTTCTCTTAATGAAAATTGTTGACTCATCAAATTTAATTGATGACTATACAATAAAACGTTGATAAAGTATACTCACATTTTAATTTTAATTTAATAATATAATAAATTTGATATTTTAAATTGTATAAAATAAAAAAAATTAAAATAACAGCGTTAAGTTTGATGAGTCATTAATTTCTGTTAAGAGAGACCAACGGCGTTAAGTTTGAGAGACTGAAAGTGCACTTTTTAAATTTAAAGGGCTAAAATGAAACATAACGCAAACGTAAAGGACTAAAAGTATACTTTAACCTAACCCTTTTTTAACGAAATAGCAATATTATTGATTAGTGATATCATGAGAACCAGATACAACAAATAATTACACGTTAATGCTTGCACAAACAAATAATTTATTATATGTAATTACAAGCATATAGTGCCATTTAATTTAGATTTAGGGTAAATTATATATATCTATATAATGCTCTTGAATTAATCTATATAATCTCCTATCTTTTTTTTTAAAACTTAACCATGAACCACTTGAACACCAACATTTATGCATATAGCTCTCATGATTAATTTTGGACATAATTTATAGAAGTTTAAAACGATGCTATTGATGGTTGGGTGTTATGTACGTAGATTTGAAAATTCTGGAAGTTTATTATTAAGCTTTAAAAGTTATGAGATTATTTGTGCATGATTCAAAAATTAGTTCCGTTTTGCGTAATTTAGTCCTAAATTTGATTTAAGCCTTCGCCAGAAAAAGGAGAACAAGAAATTCAGAAACTAATAAATTTTTGAACTACTCATTTATTCCTCTTGATCAAACCTAATTATTGTTTATAAAAACTATCGTTCCTCATGTTTCAATATTTTTTTTAACTCACTACCCCTGCAATCTTTCATCTATCAACACAATTATTACCGTAGCCATATCGTGTGATGCACAATTAAAGAGTTTAAATACGCATACGTAATTATATTAGACATGATTAACTGAATTAATAAATAAAATGAATGACAAGTTTGCAAAAGTTTAATAATAATTTTTAGATGGTTTTTTTTTTTTGAAAAAAAAAAGTTCTAAGAAACCTCAATTACAAAATTTGGAAATGTTTATATGATCAATTGACTAGAGAATTAATTTAATTTTTCAAGTGAGGCTCGGAATCATCTGCCAGGAATCAACTATATATAAATTTCAAGTATGATATGAATGCTATTTTTATTCGTCCAGGTTGATCGGCTTATTATAATTTTGTTTGTTAAAACTAATACCTTATAAAATGTTGTGTATAATAATAAATAAACAAGTGATATTATGATTCGTTTGGCCTGGCAAACCAATTCACATAACGCGGACATAATTAATTGATATTAATTAGTACTGACCTGTAATTATTGATCGGTTAATGGGTCCGTTTGGTAAAACGGTGGAGAAATACTTTTACCATTTACGAGGTAAATGTGTGAATGAGATTATCTCGTTTTATGAAAAAACATTGTTAAATGTGTTTTTGGGGTGTTGAGAAGCTTTCCCAAACACCTCAATATTGTCACAGAATAAGTTGTATAAGTATGATCAACCACTCCCATTTGGTATGCTTTTATTTTAAACTGTACATCTAATGGTATCCAATCATCAGAGCAATCTGAATTACTGTTTTATACTAACTCAGGTTAGTCCTTTTCATTAAGTAATAATTATATTTAAGTGTTTCAACTTTCAATATAAAATATTATATGCCAAAACATCCTTACAGCTATAATTATTTTTAAATTAACGTTATTATTAAATAAAAATAGTAGCATATTGAAAAATCAGAAAAAATTATAGTGGTTTCAAGGGAAAATCATCAGTAAACTCGTAAACCCCGATCATAATTTTAGTTTTTAAAAAATAATTATAGCGATAACGTTGAGGATTTTGTAATAACTAAAAAGACTTGGGACTTTAGATGTAATTTGCTCTGAAAGTGTAGGTGCTGACGTGGGATCAGGAGTCACGGATGGGGGACAAAATTGCCAGCCGGCAAGCAAACGTATAGAATAGCGGCGAAGTTGAGGCCAGAAGGACACGTGTCATGGTTCGGACGGTTCATGCAGTCATAGATGATGATAGACGTTAAGATAAAAATAAAAGGAAAATACTCAGCTCATCTTCTAAAATTCATTATGTAAATTTTTCCTTTTTTTTATTAGAATGTGGTAAGTTCATTCATCACATATATGAAATGTATCTTTCTTTTTAAATAATACCATTTAATTAAAACTTGTATGAAAATATAAAGTACATGGTTACATATAATTATTTGAGGACTAAATATAATGGATTTAGGGAATTCAAGCTAATGAATTCCAAATCAGGTTTTAGTACTATAAAATAAGTTATAATTTACTTATCAATAGTTGTTTATACTTTATCAAAATTAATAAAAAATTGATTTGAGACTTTACAGTTTATAAGATGTTTAATTCTTCCTCTCCGTTGGACGGAGCATTGGGGGACGGTCTGACTTTTGCGCCACCTCGTATATTATTTGTCGACTTGTAGTTATTTTAGATTGCTAACAAATGTTATTAAATAATTAGTATATACGATCGAAAGGGACATGATAAAGTAAATAGGAATGCTCGACACGATAAAAATGGTTAAAATAAAAATATTGAATCCGTCTGAGAAAGTGGTGGAGAAGTATTTTTACAATTTACAAGATAAATGTGTGAAGAAGGTTATCTCGTTTTGTAAAAAAACACTGTTGAATATGCTTTTGGGGTGTTCATAAGCTTTGTCAAACACCCCAATTGAAATGGATGTATGATCATAAGAAAATATAAGATTCGTAATAAATTTATCCGCATTAGGCGTTGGAATGGCACCTATTAAAGGTAAAATGATAAAAAATATTTGAGATGGTTTGAATATTTTCAGATAATGTTAATGACTGCACTAATGATAAATGTTGATCAACAAGCATGGAGCTCGACTAAAAAGGATAGGTAAAGTTATAAGAGGATGCTTAATGAAGTAGTTGAACAAGATCTCATAGATAATAATATATCTAAGAATGTGATTTTTGATTGAACTCAAAGGCGTTTGTATGAACTATGTAATCGATTCCATCTAATGGGATAATAATTTATCATTGTAGTAGTATTTATTCAAAAAAATTAAAATTAAAATATCCTTAATTGATCTTAATAATGTGCAAATCCGTCTTAACAATATTGCATGCTTGATCACTATTAATACTCTCTTTTTTTTTGCAAATGACAATTATAACCATACACATCCACATCCACTATGGGATTAGTTCACGAGCCATTGACAAATTGAATATAGTAATTTTATTAAAAATTGTAAAAAAAACCCCTATTGTGGATAAGAGGGAACAATTTTGGGATGTAGCCAAAAGGTACAAAATTTCAAAGAAGGAAGCAATCTTACACATTAGTATTATCTATAGTTACACACTTTAATTGGAATTTAGAGGAGTGGTAGGTGCATAGATTACCATATCTAATAAAATAAAGAAGGATACTTGGTCCATAACATGATGCAACAAAAGAGATAACTTGCAACGTAAGATTTCACCATTTCCATAATGAAGGATCCTAATGCTATAAAGGCTTGTGAATGGAATAAAGGGCAAACACAGAAATTGAAGTAACCTTTACTTTTAATCTCTTCCTAAGCAAAGTGGAGGTTCTATAATGAAAGTTTAAGGTTTCATTCACTCGTTTTAAATGGAAGATTATATGTGAGGGTGTATATATATACACATATATATATTAAATTAAAAAAATAAATAAATTTGGAAGCTTCATAGTGATATATTAAATTTAAGAAGACATATGAAGTATTAAAAAGGGAGGAAAGACGCGGCAACGGCAATTACGGAGGGAACCAAGAAGTCAAAGCTTGACTCCGAAGTCGCCTACCTTCTCTCCTCCACACAAAACGACGCTCTCCTATGCCCATTGCATTTTTTTAAAAAAAAATTATAGAAAATTCTTGTTATGAAGTTTAGAGAAAATGAACGAAAAATTCTTATTTAAAATTTTATTGATGATTAATGTTATATGTTTTTATGCAGAAAAAGCTTCGGTACTCTCAAGAATTTAATACCTTCGCCTTTTTATCGTTGAAATTTTTATATAAACATTTCACCAATTTTTCCTAAAATTTCAGGCCTTTTTATTTAAATTTTGTTAGATTAATACAATATTCAATCCTTTAAGTTTATCATTATTTTAGTTTTGATACTTTAAGCTTAAAACCAATGATTTTAGTACTTCAAGTATCATTTTATTTAAAATATTTATCTCTGCAATCTAGTAAATTACATATCATTTTACCAATTGAGAGACTAAAACAATTGACTTTAAATTTAAAGGATTAAAACTCAAATTCACATTGGCTTTTCTTAACTTCAAATTTGCCTATGCCAGCTAGAGTCGTGCTTGGCTGCCTCCACAGGAATTTAGACTTTTAGGCTTCGTTTGGAAACCTGTTGAAAAAACGGACACAGATTCCAAGGTACTTTATGTGAGAGGAATTTTGTTTCGACTTGCGTGAGAATGGGTTTGGGGAGCCAAAACGGGCTCCCCAACATGTTTCCAAACGCAGCCTTAATGGATGGACGACCAGGGATTTTTTTTGGATTAAGGAATATTAAAAGGCATAAACTTGAGAACATATAATTCGCTTTTAAATTATAATATGATAATTTTTATAAACTATCAAAATATTCAGATGCTAGATTTTTTAAAAATAACTTTATTTATCTCTTAAAATCGTAGTACTGATTAATTCTCTAAATTTATGTTAATTATGTAAGGGTTTGTTAATTATTCAATTTAAGTAATTACTTAATAAACACTCATTTTCCTCCCATGAAGATTTTGAAAATAAATAAATATTGAACCTGTCATTTATGCCTACAGGGTGTGAATAATATATTTTTTATGCTGTGTGTGTGCGTGTGTGGGGACATAAACTCATCGGTAGAGAATATATAAAAACTTGTAGAAAGACTTCTCATGTTGAGAGGTCAACCCTATTGGTCAGTGCTTAAGATCTAATTCAGTACACGTAGACTTTTATCAAATAGAGACTGATTACTTATATATGATAATTATCAATATTAATATAAATGTCACACTCTTGGTATATATGTCATAACCTCATCGGTGACCACTTGCTTCATGGTAAGTGCGATTTTGGGAACACGCAACACCTCAAATACGTCCTTAAATTATATTATTAATATGTTATCAATAAAGTAACTTCTTTTTTTTTTTGTATTCACGAAAAAATCTTATTTTCTTTCCCAAGAAAAAGAACCCATTTATTTTTATCATAATTGAGGTGGTTGTTGGCGAAGAGTAAGTTAACTTTTTATCGATGTTTAAAAAATTGGATCAGCTGTTGAACCAAATTAGACAGTGGTTTAACAGTTGATGGGTCGTATCAGGGTCCATTTGAAGTCATACCGACAATATTAAAATTACATAATTTAGCAGGTAAAACTTATAACGTTATTTTATTTACCCATATTTTAAATTTTGAAGTTTAATTAAATATAAATTGTAAAAACAATTAAGATAAAATGAATTGATTTTATCTTATTTCCTTTTAAATACAAAATAGAGAATAAATGCTAGATTTATTACCGTATTTATTTTAAAATTAATTAACCTCATATTTTCACTTTGATTTTATTTTTCGGTGTTTCTAGTCTTAAAGGAGTTTTTTAAAATACCATTTTAATTGAGTTTGATTTTATGATTATTATCAATAAGAACACTTACTGTGAAAAATATGTAAACATTTCTTATTTAATGCCATTCCGCCGAGTATTAAAAAAATTCAATCACCCAACTTTATATACATTTCAAGCTTTTCCTCTCAAAAAAATGTTCATGACTCCGAGAAAATCTCACCTTCTATTTTCCATAGAGCATATATGGATAAAAATTGATGTACAGTTTTTTTTCTCCAAAATAGGACATGATATATTTTTTCAATATAAAATAACAACGTAATTTTATATATAGAAAATATCGGTGCTTCATTTCATATTCATTCCATGTGAAAAGGAATGATCTTCTTACAGTTTGCACAAGATTCTCATAGTGCAACCCACTCTAAGGTCGTTTTCTTCTCCAAATTGTTCTTGTTCCTTTTCTGTTCCTTCCAGTTGAATCTTCAAGCAATTTACAATAATTAAATTATGGTCTTCAATCGTTTTGAATAATTAATACTATCATTCCCTTGGCCTTTCGCCCATGTTCTTCTGGCCACAAGTTCATGTGAATCACAAACAAAGTCAAGGATTCAATTTAAACTGCACGAAATTAATATCTAAAACACAGTATTTTCAGAACAATTATACTGAAAGTAATGGTTCCCATCTTTAGAGAGATTAGTCTCCCATAATATAATGAATGTTTAAGAGTTTTTTTGGTTTCACTTTCCAAAACGTAGGTTTGATTTCAAAATCGAGGTTTTACCATAAAACTTAGATTTTATCTAAGTACACACATTTTTTTGGAAAAACTATTTTGGATACAAAACCTCAATTTGAAGTTTAGGTTTTGAAAAAGCTATTTTCTTGTCAAATCACACCCTCTCTCCTAATAAATTTTATCTTTCATACTTTTTTATTTTTTTCTATTTCATCTTTCCTACCTACTTTTTGCTTTGAATAGCTATTCTGAAAATGACTTCCAAATAAACTAAATTTTGGTTGAGAAAGCTATTTACAGTTAATGCTTTAGCAATTAAAATAATTAATAGTTCTCTTCTCATGGTCGATTTTCAGTCCCAGAAATTTATTAATTAACTTATTTAATTAAGATTTTCCACAGAAGGCCTGCATGCTTTTAATTGAAGGCCATATGTTGTGGGATGTGTGTCTGTCTTCTTCCTTCTGTTCCTTATGAATTGGCTGTACATCTGAGATTACAAATGAATGAAGTGGAAAAGACAATTGTGGTCATAAAGAAACTTGAAGCATTATCTCTGGGCTTGGCTTGTTTGTTTCCTAAGGAGTGATTGAATCGGTTGATAGTGTTGGATTCTAACAGTAAAATATCAGTTCCTCACAAAATACCAGCCCTTTATCTGGTGGCTACCAATGCCTTGTGAGTTAGGGCTATGTTTGTCTTTCTACCTAAAGACAAAAAAAAAACACGACAACATTGAACTGAAGATAAAAAGTTAAAAACAGGTACAGCTACTGGGGAATTTTTTTTGTTATGAAATATAAAAATTAAACTTAAGATGGTCCCTTATGAGGAACTTACCTGTGTGCTTCATTCCAAAAAAAAAAAAAACTTACCTGTGTGCTTGATTCTTAAAACGTCGTTATCAAGAACCAAGTGCCACAATAAAGATAAGATAGTGTCTTCCCTCTCTTTACAAAAGCAACAACGTTTCCCTTCATTTGTGGCTTTTGCCTTTCTCCCCTCCCCATAATCACTACCGGCGGCATTGAATCTCTCCGAAAAAAATTAACCAACTCTTATATTAATGAGTAAAAGTAGTACTATTCAGTCATAATTTAAATTTTTTTCAGGAAAATTGAAGTTATCTTCCTCCCTTTGTTCCAACTCACCTCCTGCATTTTTCATTGCCATTTAGAAAATGTAATGATATTAATGGAAACATATACATATCACAACTGTTTTGTGCTTGAATATTAAGAATGTATGATTTCCTATGAGTTCATTTAGTATTATTGGGTCGGATTCAACCCCTATCAAACCTAATTGGAGATGGATCTCTTTACATAATTTGTTTTTCATTCACAAAATTCAAGCGATCAACTTTACCTAACGAGAACCAAGTTCATTCCACTTGATCTAACTGGCGTTCGTAAAAAATACACTAGGCACTTTTTTAGCAGTTGAATTTTTCTCTTGTTGGTTGTAATTTCTTGTCTAGGCATTAAGCAAATCAAGAACTTGAGATCAAATATTTTCCTTTTGAACTGGGCAAGCCATACGTTCCTGTGGCCGCCACTATACAGGATGGGCACAGCCAGATCCTTTCTTGAGGCTAAAATAACGTCTGCTCTATTCAACAATCAACAACACCCAAAAGGCTCAGGGGAGAAGAATTTTTCTAGCATACAATGTATGTGGTCCATAAAATCCATGGATAATGGAAACCAACTATGAGAAATGCTATTATATTATGCAATGATCAATCATTTGAGGAATATTATTATAGTGCAACAAAGTTCAATGCAGGCCGGATTGTTAATATAATCCCAAGGATTTTCAAAGGAGAGAATAGAGGATCAGGTAGTAGGCGAGAGCAAGTTCAAAACTCAACTGTAGTTATCACCTGAACATGAGACCCACCAACTCCCACTTTACTTTTGCCCCCAATTTTTAATGCGCTGTTCATATCTCATGTGAAATATAGATAAAGAAGCCAACGGAGATACATGGAATACAGTAAAACTATATATATATATAGATACACATATAGACATACATATAATACAAACAGACACAAGTAGTACGATCCCTTAAACCATGAACTTGTCGGCACGTTAGAACAAACAATATATAGTTGTTGTGTTGATGAAACTAACCATGACAAATTTGATTCGCTGCAAAACGCGTCTACAGAGGAACCCCGCATCCTCAGGGAATAAGCAATCTTTTTTAAATGCCAGCTCAGTTCGCATATCTGATACAAGAGGGTTAGCTTAAAAATTTATATATATATATATATATAAATACATGCAATTTGCTTGTGATTCTCTTGAATAATTAACCTGCGTTTGGCAGTTCACAACATTTTTACCAGTATTCTTCTGGTCTTTTAGGTCTCCGACCACCTTTATGTTCTCCCTCAAATAATGCTCTAATCAAAAGGTAACCAAATGATTGGCCATGATTGGGACACTCTTTAATGAGCATTGGATTTAGATTGATTAAGAATGTGACAAAGTATTTAGCTAATCACAAGAAATGGAGAGAAACGGACATGAATAGGCAAGACAGACTACAAACTTGTAGCCAACGTTCTTATATTAGTGCTAAACTACAATTATTTGTAGCATAATATTACGCATTATATTGATTTATCTTCACCACCGAAACCACCCAAAAGGGGGGGGGGATAAGAAAACAAAACACAGCATTTGAGGCACCTGGTCCCCTGGGGTTACCTGTTTATGACCCACTGCCAACCTGCAACAGGTTGTAAAGCATATTCAACGAAGAATCTGATAGACATCACGTATATGATCAGCAAAAGCACCCCCCGGTGTTCATTTTAACATGCCCTTCAGGGTCTCTGTAAAAGCGAAGCAAGCATCACAAGAATAATTTACTCATGGAAGGAGACTGAAGAGGCACACTTTGGAAGGAAACAATAAAGATCGCCTTGCCATTCGGTACATATTACATGAATCAAAAAGCTGGAGGCGAAAAACTAGGATTCATGCAGAGGAAAGTGCAGACATGGCAATACCCACTTGACATAACGCGAAGCAGTATCTTGCATTGTTTCAGATCTACGGAAGCATAAACTTTGTCCCTAGACCAGAACTTCAATGTACCAGAATCTTACCTAACAACTGGATACGTGAATAATGTTACTGTAAAGCATATATGATGATTGTGTCTTGCAATTACAGAATCTTGGGGTTTGGGTAGCCATTGCGTATAAAGTTCAATTTTTATCATTCCATTCTATGCTGAAGGAGAATATAGAGATGGGAAAGTAGACGGACAGAAAGGAAAGAAAAAATTACACAATCATGATGATCTTACTAAAATTCCCGCAGGTGTTAAGCACAATCTAACAAGCGTTTATCATATTAACTCAAAAGGCTCCACAGAAAAGTATTAAAGCAAGATGTTCTTAAACAAGAAATGTCCACACAATCTGGTTTATTAAAACATGAAACTTAGGTATAGGTATAAGGTTTTCCTATCAAGTTTCCTAATAAAACTATAACAATGTCAGTCGTTTTTTTTTCTTCTTTTCCTTTATTTTTCCTTCTTCTACTGTTATTGAATAACCTCATGGTAAACAACGGGGAAATTTTACCAAAAGATTTTGTCCTCTTCTTGGTAAGTAATTTTTTTGTCCTTTATATGAAAAAGGTTCAGGATAGAACATTCCAGAGACTGGACGCCATTTATCTAACAAATTCATTCTGACTGAAGAAAAACTTGGCCTGAAGAAACTTCAAAAAGATTTGTTGTTGACCTTTTCAAGTAAGCAATTAAAAAGGCAGACAAAATGTTCAGCTTAAGTATGCAAATTCAGAACAAACTATAAAATGAATGTCAATTGTTGGGGTTGGCACTCATAAGTAAAATGGTGAAGATAAGTAATTATAAAAACTACGTTCATACGAAATTGCAGAAGATGGACATGTGTATAACATCCATGAAATAAAAAAAACAAAGAAAAGTAGCGTATAACAGTGGATCAAGCTTAATGTGACTTATTAAATTGGTGAAAGCATTGCCATCTCAAAAGTTGGAGAAGAAGCAAAAATGATATAGGTATTAATCGAACTACACATGACTAATACATGTCATTGAATTGCCCTCAATTAACCACTCGTTTGCCTCCTCCTAAATTTCTACAGCACAACTTGACCAAAGATTCTATGAAAGACAAATAAGAGTCAAGTTGAGAAGCATCAAATTACAGTGAAACTCAGGTTTCAATTCTTGGATATGTATACACTGATTTCTGAGTGAGAAGCAAGATATTTCAATGAGCACTGCAAGAAACAAGGATCCTAACCTTTCTAATTTTGGGGTGAATGTTCAGAAGGGATGCAGTGATTTAATACAAATCAGTTGAGGAAAAATGAGCACAGTTGTTGACAAGATGGATTGAAATAGCAGCGATTTGGGATGGAATGTCCAAGGGTTACCCATAGGAGATCTTGGTGTTATCTTTACGTTTAATAAGTGCTACAGGAAATTTGGAAGTGAGGGGTTAAAGGTGGAGCAAATGAAAGTTTAAGAGATAAAAATAAAACATGAGGAGAATTTAAGGGATAAATATGTGTTCGTCATTCTCCCCCAAAAAAAGGGAAACGACTAACAGTGCCAAACAAGGCAATCTGGCCAATAGAGTGTCAATTATCTTGCAGAAGTAGCCTTTTTTACAGTGCTTCTCAACATCTCATTCAAGGTAGCCATACAAGTGATTATATTTAGACCATAATGAATTGGTAATGGTTTGTGGAAAATGCTGGGACGCTCAAGATTAACAATAGACCAAAGCAATTGACAAAGACCTCGAAAGGTAGTCAAGGTTGAGTCTAACAATAATGGGGTTAGCAATTTTCTAGTAAACTCACAACCAAAAAGAAACATAGATTATAGAGCTATACTAAATGAAAGGCCATTATATTTCAATTAGATGGTCATCAGAAGACCAAAAAGGACTGGAGCGAATAAACTAACCAGCATCCATAAACCTCAGAATTCCAACATATCAACAGTGGCTTAGGTTGATGATGCTCTCTTGCCATCAGTATTCCATTTTTCGTTACCTTCATTGTTATTTATGACCTAGAACACCATCAGCTGAAACAGAATTCTCCCCTAGTCCAATATGGCCTTATCTTCACTCTTATTCTCCCTATAACACTTTAGGAAATTACTCATGTGTTTTGGGCTTCAAATATGCCCTAAACCCATTAAATATGCATTGGCATGTTTCAATTTTATAATTGGGTCAAAGACCATTCCACCATGATAATAGGCAAGAGGTTGCTCCTCTTCTACCTTGGCAGACCTTAAAGTTTAAGGTTTTTGAAATTAAATGTTACAATACAGACCACCTGAAAAAATAAAACTCTTGAAAAGAATTGAACTATCTGCTCCAGTAAACAAGACCAAAAATCAAGCCAGGCTAGCCAGCACAACAACTACAACAGCATAAAAGAAGTCCGAATTGCAGTATGAGGTAATATTCCTTGCAGAAAGTTAAATCGGTACAAGGTAAATGATTAATTTTCATTTCATAAAATAGAGGTGCTAAAGTACCAACAAGAAAAGGTAAGCCCAGTGAATGATGAACTCATTTGAACTCTTTTCTCTTATATCCTGAGTCCTTCGTAGAGTGGCCAAAACTTCAAATCAAGGTCATTACTGAGATTGGCATAATATCTAGTTTCAGGGATGGAACCAGAGATGAGAAGAAAGCAGAGAATAATGAAACAAATCAAAATGATTTAGTAATGATACAGAGACCAATGAACCCACTTCGGAAGGGTTAACTATTTCTACTTAGCTTAAATGAGTTATTAGTTAAGAAGAATTGCATGTGGAATATGTATCATGGTTCCCTATTACTAATTTTATTCTTTATTTTTGATAGGTTTGTTAACAATCTTATTTAAATTTACTCACACTTCAGCTTTTTAACTTCTTATTTTAGTAGGTTTATGATTTCTGATTTATGGGCGTCTATCTCACAAGCATTTGTACTCCTATGTCAGGAGCAGCACTGAACAGAAGGGAATAAAAATTTGAAGAGTTTATTTCTCGCCTCAAGGAAAAGTGTTGTAAAATTGTCTGAGTGATAAATAAAACTATGACTGGTGATTTTGAGGAAGTATAACTGATGAAAAGTGCTCTCGCAAGGAGTTTGAAATCAAGATTCTTGGTGAACTAAGATATTTCTTTATTATAAAAGTAGCTTGTTAAGAGAGGGTATACACACTCGGTCCCTTGGAAGGGACTGATATGCAGTGGATGTAAGCCAACTAAAACTCCTAGAGAGACTAATGATACACTGGCATGAAGGAAGATAGTCCTATGTTGGTGTGGGAAGATATATGGGTTTGTTTAGAAGCTCATCTATCCTTCCCACATTTGACTAGACAAAAGTTTTCAAGTTAGTGTGGCAAGTTGAAGAGCCCAATTGAGATATTAAAAGATGAATCGAAACAAGGGCGGACATCTAGTTTTGAAGGGCACTATTAGAGGTGCTCGTGTGTCTTCATGCTGATACGGCTGACTCCATTGCTAATAGAAAGTCAGCTTTAGGGCATTGTCCCTAACGTGAGGTAACCTAGCAGCAAAGAAAAGCAAGTAGCATTGCAAGAAGCAGTCCAAAGGTTGAATACAAGGCCTTGTCTCAACGCATTTGTGAAGGGTTGTGGCTAAAGAGGCTTCTAGGTGGATTGAGAATACCAGTTGAAATCCCTATGAAGGCTTTATAAAGATAACATGGCTATCGTTAAGAATCTTGTAAGTTGTCATAAAGCAAAGCATGTGGAGCTTGGCAGACCTTTTAAGAAGGAGAAAATAGATTCTGGGATGGATGAATTTATCTGCCACAATTTGAAGTGGCTGATTTGCTGACTGAAGTTGTTCCTGGAGAGAAGTTTGAAAGCCTGGGAGATCAGGAGGGAATGATAAGGATATGAACATGCTTTAAATTAGGCATAAGATAAGAACAGTCAAACATGAGTACCTCTTATACCTCACCACCAATACAGTGAGCTTCCAATTCCAGGAACAGCTATTGTAAATAAAACAGTCATCAACCCATATTCCAGGTCTGACTGGCTCATTTATTTCATGTGTTAGTTTTAATGCATCGTCAACACCTTGATCATCACTAGGTATTCAGGTTTAGGGTATAGTTAATTGTGAAAAGTCTAGATCATATACTGAAAAGTGGTAGCACAAGAATGAAATAGAAGAGTTCTGAAGAAACATTTTACATTGTATTTTAGAATGTAAAATGACGAATCACTACTAATTTCCATTAGCCATTGTATCATCACTTTGCCCAACAGACACTCTGAGAACTAAAAGCAGCCAGCAATTACAAAATATTAGAAATCTACAAAAACAACATGGCAGTTGAAGTAAGATCAGAACATACTTGTCTCTGTATTAACATGGTTCCATTCCATTAGAAAAGCAAATTAACTCATTTGAGCACACTGCCAATAAGGTCCCTCAGTAGATATGTTTAGCAAAATATAATGGGGACAATATATTCTTCATTCCCTGAACTGCCATCTATTTATCCACAGTTTTCCAAGGACAAACATTTTTGAAGGATGTTGAAAGCAATATTTTACCAAGAAAGTAAGAAGTGCAATAAAACAGCATCTCATCTTTCCAATACTATATTCCTTCATTCTTGATGAGGAGAAAATGTTCAATATGTGTCAAACCTTTGTGTTATCAAAGTTTACCAAAGAATGTCTGAGGCTTATAGCTTAAACAATATAAGCACAGTGCTTTCTCCATACGAAGCTTAGCAACTGATTAAATAAGAACATAAAGGGAATTGATGCAGGTCGTGCAAGACGGTTGTCAAGAATCCACTAGTGAATAAAACTAGCAATTGAATACAATCATCAAGGGCCCAGCAAGACTGATTCAATTATTAGATAGAGTCCTTGACCATATCTATCACTTTTCAGATTGCCTCTCCAACCTTACTGGAATTCTTTTCCTTCACAGGATTCATTAAATTTTCAAGTTCAAAAGGAAACTACAGCCATGCTTGCAGGCTCCTTACAACTTCAAACAAATGTACCAATTGGGAGTAGTAAGTTGATGATATATTATACCTGCAACTTAAGTTTGATGGGTTTTATCTATATAGAATTTTTAACAAATAAATTCCCTTCCTTATGTTCCTATCCTTTAAAGTAATGTGGCACAATTTTCTCAAGAAGAAGAAGTTATCTCTACTTCCTATATCACCACTATTCATCAGTCAATAGTCAGTCATAATTGCGTGCCATGGAACATGGGAAGATTAATACGTAGTCAATTGCTATATTTGAACTTCGAGAAGAATATATTGTGATGAAGCACTGTCGCCAGTGATTGGTAGTTCGAGACATACACAGCCAGTGGGAAAAGGCTGACAAGAATCCGGTACATATATCCAAAGAATACCAGATAAGGCGATTGGAAACGGACGGAGATGAGTAATATCAAGCTATAAGTGTAACTTTAAACGAAACGAAGGTGCCATGGGTCAGTTGGTTGTGGATTCGCTGATTGTAATCTCTCAGACCTTTGAGCAAAATTTCTCTGATGATCAGGTATTCATAGTTAACAGATAGTCTGAATCTACTTTAATTAAAGCGAAAATGAACAGCTCAAATAAGAATATAAATGGAATGAAAATATTTAACCAAAAGACGCAGAAATGATCAGCTCAATCTTACATCTCATGACCTTACCGAAAAAATAAATCGTAAAAAGCATTTAAAAAGCTAACCCGTAACTAGCTAAAATAAGTTTAAAATTCATAACTAAAATCTGTTTAAGCCAACCAAAAAACAGCGAAACTCGTCGAAGAAGTATTTGGTTCGATCTCCAAAGCTTCCAAGCAACATAGACAGAAATAAAAGGAGA
>JANTPZ010091180.1:0-42280 GCA_025593235.1 Vachellia pachyceras | reverse complement strand
ACTTCACTGATTAGTCAGTACTACTATGGTTGTATTTTTCATGAGCTTCTTGCTTTTCAGCTTGCAGACAGAAATCCAGTTACACAGGTTTGTTAGTCCAACTTCCTTTCTCAGTAATTCCTAATTTTCAGAATGTAAATACCTCAGTGTCCATCCAAACAGAGCATAGAAAAAAGTGGTGGAAAGATGACAGTAAACAACTTCACTTAGTAGTCTAATTTCTTTAGGGAAACTTCAACTTTCCATTTGCCTTATCTGCCTCTTTCTGAGTCTGAAGGAGGGCTGATTGGGGCTTATGTCATTCTCATAAATGGACTAGTATCTAAGTCATTGCGCTGGCTCTAAGTGTAAATTTAGAATTTGCTTTTTACCCCTGAGAAAGGGGCAAAATTGGGCTTCATGTTCTCTGCATTTTTATATATTGTAGATGGGATGAGAAAAGAACAACCAATGTATCAAACCATTTAGACTCGGTTGGTAGAGATGGCAAGAATACTTGAAATAATAATAACCATTGCATCACACAGAAATTAGGTAATTGATGTGGAAGTTGCTGGGAATAACATAATTGGGGGGGTCTATTAGATGATTTGCATCCCCAGTAGCTTAAAAATAATGTATGAGATAGACTTTTTGGATGTGAATAAGTTGGGTGAAGATAGTGTTATGTTTTACCATGTATTAAATGGTATCAAAGCACGATTTCAAATCATATAAAGAATTCATTATGCCTACGAGGGATTGAATGGCCATTGATGAATGTCATAAATGTATGTCATAGGTAGAAAAATGATAAAGAAGATGATGGCATATAGGATGGTAGTGAATATGAAGCTTGGGCATTTGAGGTGGGAAAACCAACTCACTTAGATGCCCATAGAGCATATAATTTTCAGTTGGTACTCAGGCATCCCTTACTGCCTTGGTCTTCATCTATCTACCTTGTTATGTGAAGCAAACTAGAGCCATCAACTTGGAATTGTCAATTGCAGCATGGCCTCATAATCGAAAGTTATAAAGTTATTAGAGGGAGGCCCAAGGTTATTATGAACGTAGGTGGACAAGAGTTAAGCAGGGTTTCGAGAATTCCTGAAAAGTTATTTATAATTTTCCTCGCAAAGTTTCTATTGTACAATTGACTTTTATGAGCTTCTGATATTGCACAGATTCTTGAGGGCAAGGATCAATTTTAGGAGGTGGGGTCATGGGAATTAGTTAGGGAACGGGATTAGGAAGTCTATCAAATGTTGTGTCACCAATAGGTTATAAATGAGGATGAAGTAGAGGTGTGGTGTGAGTGACCCAAGCATCGAGCTCTTAGTTTTTATTGTGCATAACATAGCATACTAATCTGAATTTATGGTCATTGATTATTTTTTGTACCCGATGAGCTTGAGACCTCCTGGGAGTTGTGTTTTAACTGTTTCAAATTGAACTCTTGGGAAGATCACAATCTGAAAATAAAAATGTTACCTAGTCCACCATATGGTGAGTTCAATGATTTATATTATTTCTTTATTGCTACCAACATCTGTGCTGTTAAATTTCATAGATTAATTATTCTCCTTCAATATTTTCTTCATTACTTAAATTTTGACTTCTTTCTTCAGAGAAATTGTGAAAATGTCAAATCAGATATGATAGGATTTGCTAGCTCAACCATACCAGCGCTTAATAATGCTGAGCTGTCAATTGATGGGGCAGAGAATGGGTCTCTGATCCACATGGATAGTGATCAAAGCTTCTTGTCCATTCCATCGTCTATCAAGGCTTCTATTTTTGAAAGTTTTGCAAGACAGAACGTGACAGAATCTGAAACTAATGTCACCCCAAGCATCAAACAATTTGTCGGTAGAAACTATGGCTTTCCAACAGATAACAGCGCAGATATTATATATGCGGAAAATTCAGTGGCTCTTTTTAATAAATTGGTCCTTTGCTGCATAAAAGAAGGGGGCACCTTATGTTTTCCAACTGGATCAAATGGGAACTATGTTTCAGCTGCCAAGTTTTTGCAAGCTAGCATAGTGGCAGTTCCCACCAATGTCAAGGAAGGGTTCAAGCTCACAGGGAGGACACTTTCTGGAGTCCTTGAGAATTTGAAAAATCCATGGGTCTATATCTCTGGCCCAACAGTTAACCCAACCGGTTCACTTTACAGCAACAATGAGATTCAAGAGGTCTTAGGAATTTGTGCTAACTATGGGGCCAGAGTTATAATTGACACTTCATTTTCAGGTTTGGAATTTGACTATGAAGGGTGGAGTGGCTGGAATTTGCATGGTTGCTTGTCAGAGCTAAGTTCTTTGTGCAAGCCGTCATTTTGTGTTTCTCTTTTTGGAGGATTATCTCTGAGGATGCTCAATGGTGTTCTCAGATTTGGGTTTCTGATTCTAAACGAGCCAGTTTTAGTTGACTCGTTTTATACTTTTCCTGGATTAAGCAGACCTCATACTACCGTTAAATATGCCATAAAGAAGCTGCTGGGTCTTATGGAGCAGCAATCAGCAGACCTACATGATTCCACCATTGAGCACACAAGGAAATTGAGAAGCAGATACAAATGCTTGAAAGAGGTAATTTTTCTTTTTTATTTACACGTTTTTATTTTATAATTCTACCATCTATGGCTTAAATCTCAGATAAATTGTTAAATGTTCCATGTTAAATGCTTGGTTAATCGAAGTAGCATGAACGTATGTTAAGCCATTTTGTTGAAATTAGATTTGTGTTTTAATAATTTGTATTTTATAATATGGCAAGCAGCTAGTATATATTCCTTTTGTTGCCTGAACGTCCAGATTGGCTTTCAATTTACATTTTTGAAATAATCGCATTGTAACTTGCAGATTTGAACTTGAAACAAAATGTTGTATGTTTATTCATCCAAGTATCTGTAGAGGAATCATGAAACTAATTTATGCCGAGATTTTCTTTCCTTTGTACTAATAATAGGATGCAATTTATATTACAGCTCCTAAATATAGTATCTATTTATCTAATTTGATTAGATTAAATATGTTAGTTAAATTAGTTAATATAACATATTTTTCCAAAAACACCTAATCATCTTCCTTATTTTGTTTCTCTCTCGTTTGATTATCATTGAGAGAATATCAATAGGGTTAATTTGGAAAAAAGATTGACAAACATTAGAAATACGTTACAGCTTCTCAATTGAGTCTTACATTAAGGACTGAAGGAGTATTTTATTATTTAACATAATTGTTTTTTGAATTTTTTTTCCTTTGATTCAAAGATATTTTCATCTAAAAAAATCTCCCTTTTTTATGTTTCTTTTTTGGTTTTCTTTTCTATTCAGTGTACCAAACATTTCAACAGCACATGCTTTTTAGCTTCCAAATAATTTTGAATCTCTACAATCTACAAGGCCAAACATGTGTGTACTTGTAAGGGTTTTGATATTTTCTTCATTTCTTTCGTACTGACCGTAGGCTCTCGAGAAATGCGGGTGGGATGTGCTTGATTCCTCGGCTGGTGTGTCTTTGGTGGCGAAGCCCTCGGCCTACCTCGACAAGAATATTAAGCTCGAGATTTCACCAAAAACTGATGACAGCAATGAGAATGCCACCTTTGAACTCAAGATTGATGACTCAAATATTAGGACTGCCATTCTCAAAGCCACTGGTTTATGCATAAACAGTGGCTCCTGGACCGGAATTCCTGGCTACTGTCGGTTCAACGTGGCGTTGGAAGAAAATGATTTCAAGAAAGCATTAGATTGCATCTTTAAATTCAAAGATCTTGTGCTGAATTGAGGTCTTCCTCGATTACCATACCCAATGACTATCAGTACTTTGAATCAGTCTTGAACCTTGTTTCAGAGGTTTGTTCTTTATTCTTGGGATACAGTGCAATGATCGTTGTGCTATTGTTCTCTGGCCTCATGCCAAGAGATAATGAAATTGTGTTTTTAACTATTACAAAATGACTGTTTTATGTTTGAATTTTGATGCTTCCGTATACCTGTCATTAACCGTTAATATTGATCATAACTTTCATATTTGTGCTCAGAAAAATATTTAGTTCTTGTACAAAAAAATACTCCTGAGGAGAGGCCATATGGGTTGCGGGCCAACCTGGCCACGGGCTGTCAAAACTCAACTGTAGCCTACCAATTGCCAACATGCTACTTTATTTTAAATTTTTTATTCTCGTAATTTAATTAGCCTAGTGTTAGTTGATTCAGAAAATATCATAGTTAACTTTCATATATTTAGTAATTATAGTATCTTTAATAATTTTTACGTATTTTAATTTTAAATGCATTTTTAAAAAATATTGAAAGTTCGAAATAAACATGTACAATTATTTATTATATTGTTTATAAAAACTTAACATTATATAATTTTGACTTTAAAAATTAGATTTTTTATAAAAAGTTAACATTTTATAAAAATATTTTTAAAATTTTGACTTTAAAAATTAGTTTTTTTTATAAAAAAAATTAACATTTCATTGAATATGTATATCTTAGCTCATGTTTGGCGATCATGTAGGTCCATATGAAGTTGGTAATTGACCTATGACTATACTAGCCCACAAGTTGCAAGCGGCTTTTAACGAGATATTACAACTACCTAGTTCGTAAGATATATAAACAGATGCAACCTATCATACAACTCATCATGTTCCTTTTGTCACATGATATTTTGGTCAAGGATGAGGCATGGATATTGTCATCCTCTTGTTTTTTACCATTGCTTTCTCGATCCCTGAGTAATTTGACAATAGAAATGGAATTTCCTTTCCATCTTAGTATGGTCATACATTTCTCAGACTCACTCATTAAGGAATCTAATGATATCTCTCAGCTAATGTGAGGGATAAATTTCATCTTGACCATTTATATTCCTCTACATGAAATTCATTAAGCCCAATCATAGCATTTATCATTTGTCGATCAAAAGGACTTTTGACTAGGTCAAAGTTGAGTGACTCTTATGTAGGAATCTATTATGATCTCAAATCAAAGGATATAGTGACGCAATCGTTCATGAGAGAAGCTTATGACTTTTAATGCAACTTTCTTATACCCGTTGGCTTAACACTTTTATATTACTTTGACTCATATCTCCATATCTTTACAAAGTTATAATGGTCTTATTTAATATTTACTCCCGCGTAGATGACCGGCTATGAATATTTAAGATAATTACCAAGATTTTGCCTAAGGATAGTTTACACAACAAACATGCAAAGATAATGTGCTTGTTTGGGAACTCCGTTAGGAAAATGGATTTTGCAGATTTTGAGGCATTTTGCGAATTTCGAGATGGTTTTATGGATTTCAAGATGGTTTTTATGAATTTCGAGATGTTTTTACAGATTTCGAGATGGTTTTATCTCGGCTTACGTGTACCGTTTGGGAAAATGGCTTCCCAAACAGGCACAATGAAAATGAAAGATCCATTAAATAAAATACTCATAACACAATGACACAATTTCCAACGCTCCTTTATCCCAGTACTTTCCATGGTGAAGCGATCGTCCTCCACTAGAACTGCCATCAGCTGGCACTAGCTGATACAATCTTGAAAGGGAAACATTGAGCTACTGGTTGGGGTTACACCACCCTTCTTATCATCCGGGTAGAGGAATGAATTGAAATCACCTAGGAAAAGCCAGGGGGCATTTATAGAGTCTGAGAGATTTTCACAAGGGACGCCCAGAGCTCTCTCCTCCTATTGATGCCTGTGTCACCATGAACAAAGATGGCAAGAGTTGTCTCATTTGATTTTTTGTCCGTAATCCTACAACAGAGTAACTGAATGTTTGAAGAAATGTACTCAACGGAGGTCTCCTAGTTGTTCCACAGAATCCAAATTCCTCATTACAGCAGAGTAACTGAATGTTTGAAGAAACCAAAACGTTTCATGGTCCGATTTGCTTTAGTGCCACTTATACGGGCTCTAATAGACCCACAACCTTAAGCTTTATATTAAACTTTTTCACTGGAAAAATTTAAAGGCAGAATGATAGAAAAATACTATTGAAATTTATAAAGGACAAATCAAACTCCTGAATTTGTCTAATCTCATATCACACCTATTAGATCAAATAAGGATTTCGAAATTTGATGAAAATGAAACAATGTCCCTGAAATATTTGTTTTCCAAAAACAAAGGAAGCAAGGTGCGAAATTGTTATTATCTATACTAGAATTTCAATTTCATAAACTGAAGTTGCAATCTAAATTTTCTAAAAGGGGTCCCCATTTCTTTGCAAATTCTTGTGTACTAAATTGAAATGAAAATTCTATACCCGACTTGTTATTACTTATACTAGAGTTGCGATTCCCTAAATTAAAGCTGCAATCGAAATTTTCTGAAAGGATATCCCCATTTCTTTGCAAGTTCCCAAATTCAAAAATTGAAATGGAAAATTCTATAATCATGACTTGTTATTATCTATACTAGAGTTGCAATTCCCTAAAATAAAATTGCAATCAAAATTTTTTGAAAGAAGGTCATTATATCCTTGCAAGTAACAGGGTTAAAAAAATCTTAGCAGCAATATTGTATTTTCATAAAAAAATTTTGAAATCCACGTTTGGTCCAATAAATATGATCTGGGTTAAGTAAATTCAAGATCTTCCCCGTTTCAATGTTCTTTTTCTATGAACAAACCTCGCCCAATCTGTTTTTTTTATTGCACCGAAGGGGTCTTGATGTTTTTTTTTTTTGAAAAATTACTCAGAGGTCCCAAGCAACAGAATTAACCACAAAATGATTCCAAAGATTCACAAAATTACCATAAGGTCCAAGGAGTAGCTGTTGAAGTTGTCATTAACAATTTTACTAGCATTTATTAACAACCTCAGCAACTACTCCTGTGACCTTATAGTAATTTTGTGTCCAATCATGATACTGACACAATATAAATATTTTAGTTTTGATTGATACCTCAAGCTTAAAGTGAGATTTTTTTTTTTTGGTTCTTTTTACTACTGAAGATTCATAGCATTGGAATAACAATCTGTAATTGGCTTAATATCAGTTTCTGCATAAGCTTACCATGTTCAAATTTTTTTTCCCTAACTTGGAGCTGTAAGTTACATTCAGATAAATGAAGTTGTACATCTAATGCTAGTGACATCCAAAAGTCTAGTTCGCCTATTGTTGTTGTTCAATCGTTTTTGTCAAAATTACAGAAAATGAAACGAGAGCTCCGCACAACGTAGAAAGTGGAAGCCAGTTTCAGCCGCCTAGTAACATTGGTCTGATAATACTTTGTTAATCTTTTTATTTTGAGCTGGCTGTCCTTGAAGAACGAGGTAGTGACATTACAGTACTTGTGTTAACCAGTGTTGATGTTAATTTCCAGGAATGCTAGATAAAACATCTCAAGAGGCTGGGGACAAACCCAAAAGCTGTGCCAACAAAGTTGGCTCTTCCATGAAAGAGACAGACGATAATAATATTCATTTAGATCATTCAATTGGGATGGTTAGTCCCACTAAATTGTTTTGTTTGGTTAGCTCTATAATTTACCTTAGTTGTAAATTCATTGAAACTTGAGGTTCTGATTTTCTCATAGCCACTGTCTGGGTCAGAAAGAAATGAATTTCAAGCCTTGGAACCAGTTCAGCCAACAAAGACTTTAGAGTCTGGATGTTGTAGTGGAGATGTTATGAGAAATGCTTCTCTCAAAGATAAACGTGATAATGTAAGTTTAGACAAAATCCAGTTGAACAGCATGGAAGAACTGGATGATTCAGATTGGGAAGAGGGTTCAATTGCCACAGATGATCATCCTATGACTATTGAATTAAATGTGACCCCTGATTCATCTACACGGAAACCAATTTGCCGTGGTTCAGACCAGGATAAGGTACAATACTATCTTCTAACAACAATCAGCTGTATAGTTGGTTTTGATGTTATAATTAACTATGTGTGCGTTTGGGAAACCGTTTGGAAAAATGAGTTTTCGGATTCCGAGAAGAATTTATGAAATCCAAGAAGAAATTATGGATTTCGAGATGGTTTTTATGGATTTCAAAATAGTTTTTACGGATTTCGAGATGGTTTTGTCTTGGTTTGCATGCACCGTTGGGAAGAAGTTCTTCCCAAACATGCATATGGCCATTTTCTAAAAGTACTTTTTGTGCCTTCTTCAGGGTTTTGCTTAGCTTGTGCACAAGGTTCATTTGCTTTGTCTACTTTCACGTGGAAGATTTATAGACAGAGTCTGTGACGATCCTCTTATTCAGGTTAGTTCCTGGATTTACATTATGAATAAAAATACCTTGGAATATGACTAATAACTAGAATGGCACTGTATAATGCACGGAATAACATTGCTTCACTTGAGATAATTAAATTTTTTTTAATCAATGGGCTTAATTAGGGCGTTCAAAATATTTGTTCATTTAAAATCTCATTTTGTCGGATAGCAACTAGATATGATTTTCTCTAATTTTTAGTTGTTTTAAAATTAGTTATTTATGTGGGAATTTTCATAAAGTATTCCTTTTGTATGAGTGAGAGGTAGTCTTAAAAGATTTAGGGGCAATGGTTCCTGGTTTAATTTAATTCCAGCTTTTGAAGTTGGCATTCTAATATTTCATGTTTGAGCTGTTTATGAATCTATCCTATTGCAATTATTTTGTGCCTTATTGAATGTTTATATCAAAACCAGTGATGTTGCATCTGCTGCTAATAGGAGACAAAAAGAATCATGAGCCTTGATTTCCATTTCTCTCCGTTAGTTTTCTTCTACATTAACCTAGGAGATTAGTAATTTTCCTCCTGTTTGACTGAGGAATCTTGTAGCTAATTTCTTAATCACTTTTATCGGAAATGAAACCAAGGTTACCCCACAGTCTTGCTCTATTTTTTCTTTTGGCCTAATGAAGCATTATATTCTAAACTTTTCATATGGAGACCGGATGTTAGTTTGTGGCATTTCTTTATCATGGCAGGCTTCATTGCTTTCTCTACTTCCAGCACACTTGCTCCAGATATCGAAAGTCACTGAGCTCACTTCAAACGATTTACATGCTTTAGTTGCATGGGTATGGTTAGATTGAGTAGCATGCAATTTTATGTTGTTGCATTTGGTCACCATCATAGACAGTCTCATGCTATACCACTTATTGTATGTTGTTTGATTTTATTTGTGTGGAACTTGCAGTTTCATAATAATTTTCGTGTTAGAAAGTTTACATGTGCAGAAATGTCATTTCGTTCTGCATTGGCATCAGCTCTTGAAACGCATGAGGGTAGTTTTGAGGAGGTAGATCTCTTATCATATTATTAATGTAGCTTTTAAGATTGTACTTTAGCAAGAGTTACATTATTTTGTTTAAAAGAAAATCTGAAGAGCTGAATTCGTTTCAACAAGATCATCCGGGTGCTGATCAATTATACTACATTCTCCTTTATGTTGACGTATATCTAAAGCTTTTTAAATTGTAGAAAAATGTGGATATCATATTATTAATTCAATCTTAGTATGAAAGGATTTGATGACTTTGAAGTTACCTGTTAATCTGCTTATAATCGGGCTAAACCAGTACTAAAATAATGTCACTCAAAAAATGGTTTGTGATATATTAAGCTTGAAGTTGATTGCTTTTATCTATGGTAAGCTATGGTAACAGGTGCTTTCCTCCGTTCTTTTGCAATGGCTTCTTCTTGTTTTTTTTTTAATGCAGATTGCTGCATTATCAGTGGCCCTATTTAGAGCTTTGAATCTTACTACAAGGTACACCATATAAATTAAGTTCATATTTTTCTGCTTATTTAAAAGAAGAAGAAAAAAAGAAAAGAAAATTATGTTGTTTGAAATAGACCAGTTACGCATTTAAGTTGTTAGTGCTGATTTTAAGAAGATGAATTTAACAACCTTTTTAATGTAACAAATGTTGAGGATATTGGATCTCTTTCAAGGTTTGATAGTAAAATCTCTACATGGAATGCTTTAGTGTGATGTTAAGAACACTTCCTATATGTGATAATTCATGGTATTATGTTAGTGTTCGTTTTCAGTTGGGGTAGTAATCTCTCAGACGAGTTTAACTTATTTACATCAAGAACTTTTATGTCGTTGGAAGCGACTTTAGGATCTCATTCTTATTATTTCTAGAATCCAGATGAAATATATGTCAATGTGCATATATAAATAATCAATAGTAATGGAGAAATGATTATGTTAATTTTGTTTTCAACGAATATGGAAATAAGATGTGAGCCAGTGACTATCCCTCTTAATGGAGTTCTAGACATCGATTTTGAGCGCAATGGATGTTCAATGCGCTTTTCAAGGCCACAATCCCTGACTTGAGGAAGGAATTGAGTAGCGGCCTTAATGAACATGTCAAAAATATTGTATGTGAAAGGGTACCAGAATATTTAGATTATGTTTAATGAATGTCGAATCTGTTTTCATGATCTACTGTTTGAACCTGCTTCCTTCCAGAACAAGTTATTTTCTTACACCAAAGGAGATGCATGGACTTTATTTTTGATGTAGGTAGAAGGGTAAGAAGAGGACTTAATCTGATAACAAACTTCAACATAACAGTCCTAGGCTCCTTTATTTAAACTAGTCTAAAGCCTAACGGGTCATGTCACAGATATCTAAATCATAACTAATTAAATAATTCCTCCCTTCCATTTTCAGGTTTGTCTCCATTTTGGATGTTGCCTCTCTTAAACCAGGTCAATCCATTAGATCTGATGCGAGCGGATCTAGTAAGGGCACATTTAATGCTTCAACAGTGATGGTATCCAGGCCAGAAGAGGACTTCAGGCCCCCTGAAAAATTGTTTTCAGGCTATGTGAGAGAAAATTTCGGTAAAAGTTCTTCTGGCCAATCACATGAAAGGAAGAAATGGCCCTCAACAAGCAATGTGATTTGAGTCCAGAAATCCTCCTTTTGTTGATGAGCTGAATAGCAGTGTATCAAACTCACAATTCTGAAACAGAACATAATCACCCTGAATGTCTCGCCAACAAGACTGGTAAATCGAAGAGGAAAGGGGATCTTGAGTTTGACATGCAGTTGGAAATGGCTCTTTCAGCTACAGCAAATAGGGATGAGGAGAACAAAAAGGAGTCATGTTCGAGAATCATGAATGCTAATGGAGAAAATTTTAATGGTACATTGCAAAGAATCAAAAGGATTGTAGGTGATGAATCTTTAACATTCCGCCATGAAATCTCTACAACAGTTGGACCAATGAAATTTGGGTCTCCTCTGTATTGGGCAGAAGTATATTGCAATGGAGAGAATTTGACAGCAAAGTGGGTTCATGTTGATGCTATCAATTTCATTATCAATGGAGAACACAAAGTTGAATCCATGGTTGCTGCATGTAAAACATCTTTGAGATATGTTGATGCTTTTGCAGGGCACAGGGCCAAAGATGTGACCCGCAGGTATTGCATTCTCTCCATTAAGTTAGTTCATTGTGATTAAAATATTGGCTCTGCAATTATTTACATTATAACAATGGTGTTGGCATATCAGGTACTGTACGAAGTGGCACAAGATTGCATCACAACGAGTTAGTTCAATGTGGTGGGATTCAGTTTTGGCACCACTGACACAGTTAGAATCAGGGGCAACTGGAAGAGTGATTCATTTGGAAACAAACCAAACTAAGTCTCGAGGATCCAGCAAGAGTAATTCTTTTGTCCCTCCTCGGAGATCCCTTGAGGATATTGAATTTCAGACTAGGGCATTAACTGAGCCGCTTCCTACTAATCAACAGGTAGTTAAAAGTTTGCCTGAACAACAAGATATGCAGGACGATAGATAGCAAGAATTAATTCATAGGATTCTTTCTTCCATATACAGGCTTACAGAAGTCACCCACTTTATGCAATAGAGAAATGGGTTACCAAGTATCAAGTTCTTCATCCAAAGGGCCCAATTCTTGGCGTTTGTTCAGGCTTCCCGATTTACCTAAGGACTTGTGTGCAGACGCTTAAGACAGAGGAGGTGGCTTCGGGAAGGGCTGCAAGTTAAAGCCAACGAACATCCCTCAAAGGTCTGGTATGACCTATAGGGTTCAACAAAGTTTCGCTTGCCCAAATATATTTTATTCCCTTCTAATTTTCAGATGAATTTGAATATCTTTTCAACTTTCTATGCAGGTGCTTAAACCTTCTGTAAAACTTGAAAAACTACAAGATTCTGAAGCAGATTGCTATGATTGCAATGATTCTAAGGAAAATATTGAACTCTATGGGAAGTGGCAACTGGAACCTCTTGATCTGCCTCATGCCGTAAATGGGGTAGTTCCTAAGGTCATTTCTGCTACTTCCTGTGGACACAGCATAAAGTAATTTTTTTTGGGTTGTGGGGAGGCGTGTGCTTCAAAGATGGTCTTTTTGCGGATGTATTAGTTACGTAGTTTATAAATAAGCTGTTAGGGTAGTTATTTTTTTTTAATTTAAAATATTTATCTGGATAGATACATTGTAGAAAGAAGGGTGAAAGAGAGAGAAATAACATAATAGAGAGTAAAGAGAATAAAGAGTCAAGAGAATAAGATAAACTAGCAAATACGGAATAATCCATGAGCTCAAACCTGAGAAAATAAGACTGATTACTCTCCTAATGAAATATCTAATCTAAATCCAATCCTCATATCTCATAATATCAATCATAATATCTAATACTAACTAAATACTCTTAACCCTTTTAATTATAATAAAATAATAGAATGATTCTACTACTCTAACTAATTTACAAATTACATATCATAGAATTGTTGAAACATTGCATATTTATACATTTACTTTTTCTCTCAATTCTCCATTCTAGATGACTGCATGCTTCCCATAGGATGGGTAGATTATCATTTCATCTAATGTAAGTTGCAAAATGACAGTTATCTTCTGCTAAAATGTAAAAGTGAAAATGTTCTTAGCCTTTTGTGAATGAGTCTTGGCTTGTGGTCAGTCTACTGGTTTAGGGCTTGTTTGGCCTCCCCAAAATCCATTCCTGCGCTTACCGAGACAAAATATTTACCTCGAAATCTGTGTCCGTTCTCCCAACGGACTTCCCAAACAAGCCCTTAGTTCATGAAGTTGACAATAGAAGAATTAGGGCACCATTGTTCAGTGCTAAAGTATCTTGTTATAGTAGTAGATGGAGTAACATGCATGATGACTTGCTCCGAGATTGTCAAGTTTTCTTACATAGATGCAATAATGTATTGCCAACCATGCACATTATACTTGGCAATGCATTATTTGCTTGCTATGAATTTTTTTTTTTAAAAATGGTATCTTGCTTATTTCTTGTGATAATAGAAATTTTCATGCCACTGATTTCTATATTTATCATTTTTTCTATCTAGAATGAGTGTGGCCAAGATGAAGTTTGGTCCGAGAAAGGCCTTCCCCTAGGGACAGTGCACTTGAGGTTTCCAAAGGCGTTTGCTGTTGCAAAGAAGCTAGAAATTGATTATGCGCCCGCGATGATTGGTTTTTGATGGAGACCTTCTGGGATACCAAATCCCACATTGGGTCGAATGGGATGCTCAATGGGGTATTTAAGTGGGTTGGCTCTCCCACCTCAATAGCTAGCTTTTAGGGTAGGGTTTCCCATCCCACTTAGGTACCCATCAATTGGTATCAGAGCCATGCTTACGACCTCTCCGGAGAAGGCTACCCACGGAGGGTTCTGACCGGCAGGAGGCCGATTGAAGTGTCGTGGAGTGCAGCCTTCCATGGGGGCCAATTGATGAAGACTTGGTAGTATAGGATACCAAGTCCCACATTGAGTAGAATTGGATGCTCAATAGGATATTTAAGTGGGTTGGTTCTCCTCTCTCAACAGCTAGCTTTTGGAAGAGGGTTCCCCATCTCACTTAGGTACCCATCGGTTTTGAATTTAAAAATGGCCTTTCAAACCCTGTCTTTGATGGTATAGTGGTGTGTGCTGAGTTCAAGGATGTCCTTCTAGAGGTACTAGTTCTTGTGCTTTTATTTTTTTCCCCTTAAAAATGAATAAAAAAGTAAAGTGTTGAGGGTGAAATAAAAGGATGACTTTTGAATTGTTTGGCATCTTATATGAATTGTTGTCTCTTCATTGATAAAACCCTACTGCTTTGTTAAGTATGGTAGTGTAGGATTGGAGTTCAAGGAGACCAGGAACTCGTTAATTTATATTGGTCTTTTTTGTGCTTTGGAAACTTTGACCCTTCTTCAGAGTTGTTTCTTTCATTTGTGTTTTTTTTATTTTTTGAATTAGAAGAGCATATACGAACGGCTTGAGATTACAAATGGGAACAAATCCACAAGTACACAACCTCCCATTTGCAGAGTTGTTTCTAAAAATCACTAAACTTGCCTCCAATTCTTCTCACTTGTCTAGGCATATGCTGAGGAGGAGGAAAGAACTCAAGCTGAAGAGAAGAAAAGGGATGAAACGAAAGCTCTTTCTCAATGGTACCAGCTTCTTTCTTCAATTGTGACTCTTCAATGGTTAAATAACCGTTATAATAGCAGTTTTCCATCAGAGTTAACTGATAACCAACACAGAGACAAGAAGGAATTGAATGCAAATGCCATGGTTAGTGGTCTTGATACTAGTGAGGTTGTCGAAGTTGCATCCACCAGACAAGCACGTGAGCATGAGCATGTGTTTCTGAAACAGTTTGAGAGCTTTGATGAGGGGAGCTCCTTGCTTACCAAGAGATGCCATTGTGGATTTTCAGTCCAGGTAGAAGAGATGTAGCAAATCTATCTCGAGTTCCTTTCTAGTTTCTGGTCTTGATGTATAGTAGACGCAGGGCATTATGAGAAGAGCAAGAATTGTTTTCAAGAGTTATTTTCTCACTAGATTCATTAATTAAAATGTACTAGGTAAATGTGCAAAGTTAGCAATGAAATTATTGGTCTGGAGCATCAAGCACAATTAACTTTTTAAGGATGTAAAGTTGGTAATAATCAAGGGTGTATATAGTTAACTGTTATATCTTAGTATTTTCATAATTTAGAATTTCGTTTTGGGATTATTTAGGTAATTAAAACCACTCATTTTTCTTAACTTCCTTAAATAATAATTAAAACTACTCCTTTTTGTTTAACTTTTTTTCTTTCTTTCTTACTCATTTTAGCTTAACTTACTTTCCTTTCTTTTATTCCATAAAACTTTAAACAGAAAGGGAGTAGTTTTGATTATCATTAGATAGAAAAAAATATTAAAACTAACTTTCATGAAGAAAGTTAAGAAAAAGAGTAGTTTTGATTACGTAAATGATTCCAAAATAAAGTCATAGATCTAAAATATACCAGTTGGTTAACGGTGTTAAAAGAGAGTTAACAGTGTTGCTAAATATACACCCTTATTAATTGATTATTGCTGAATTTGTGCCTATTAATTGATTATTACCAAATTTACATCCATAAAAAGTTATTTATACCGGATGCTTTTACCCAATAACTTCATTATTAAATTTATACCATTATCCAATATCAAATTGAACGAGGGGATAAAATTTCTAAAGTTACATAGTTGTGTTATTACAAATAATAAAAAATGTTCATAGATTAATATTTACTTTCATTTTAGGGAAAATGACGGAAAAGTTCCTCAAAAACAGTGAATCCCAAAAAGGTGATTCGAAATTTTAAATCCCAGACAGATGATAGTACATCACGCGTCTTTACCCAAGTTTAAAGGAAATGTCCTCACTGCCCCTGAAACAGCAGCATTCAGTACCTCGCGCGTCTTTACCCAAGTTTGAAGGAAATGAAGTGACGGATTCGATTAAGTTTTTATCCTGATTCGATTAGGTATTTCTAAACCGTCGTCTTAATGCATGTTTTAGAAGGTGAGGACGATACATCCATTCAAATGAATGTAAGAACCGAAGGTAGAGTGACTCCCTCAGCATTGAGCTGATTTGAATATGGACTTCCAAACCGTTGTTCTCTGGTAGGGTTTAGAAGGTGTTGATGCCGTATCCATTCGAATGATATTTATCCTTCAATCGAATGAAGCGACTGATTCAGTTAAGTTCTTATCCTGATTCGGTTAAGGGTTTCTAAACCATCGTATTCATGGACGGTGTAGAAAAATGCGTATCTATTCGAATGCCACCATATACGCATTCGAATGCCACCATATGTATGAGTTTTAACATTATACACCGTGGCTGCTGTTAAGTTTAGAAAGGGTCGATATCTACAACGTATGACAGACGAACGGTTTTGAACGAGCTAGCCCTGAACTTTCTTTTGTATTCGAATGCCACTATGTACTCATTCGAATGTATAATGTTTAACATTATACACCGTGGCTGATGCTTAGTTTAGAAAGGGTCACTTTCTACACCATATGTGAGATAAATGGTTTAGAACGACAGGCTTCAAAAAATGTGTTTATATTCAAATGCCACCATATACGCATTCGAATTGGCCCCTCCCCTCGAGGGTTCATCTAGGTAAAAACGTTTTATCTTCCTCTCGAGGGTTCATCTGGGTTCATCTAGGTAAAAATGTTTTATCTTCCTTTCATTGCTAGACGCACGTCTAATTTCACAACGCTGCAATTCCCGTTCGTCATCTCGTCCATTACCTCACTGCAAATCTGCAAACCATAGAAGAGCAGACCCGCCATTCAAAATTCAATATAAAATGGCAGAAGTACCTTCAAACTCTGAAACTGAAAGGAAGAATAGCAAATCTTCTGTTACACCACCCCCACCGAATCATGTCAGTATCGACGACATACCTCCCCCCTGAAGAAGAATGCAGTACGTAAAGTTGTGCTAGCTTCCCCAGATGCTGATCAGGAGGAGAGCTTAGTGGAGATTCTTGTGCATGAAACTCTGAGGGTATCTGCAGGGTAGGAAGTGGAGATTATGCCACTGGTGGGAGCTTCTGCTGTGGAAACTCCTACAAAACAAAGAAAGTGAAACAATGGAGTGAGGAAGGAAGCATCAGAGCAGCAGAAATTAAATGCATCATCTATAATCGATGGACAGAAAGAAGATTTGCAACCTCCAAAAGGGTTTCTGACTAGACCTCTACAGTCGGCTGACCAAGCACAATATGATGCTTATTTTGCTAGAAGGAAAATATGCCCTGCCATTTATGTTGATTTAGAACATATAGAGAGTGAATTAAAATGGGACCTATCTGCATTTTTAAATCAATATGCACCATGGATTGGGCTTCAACTGCCATATAGTCCTACTGTAGTTAGGACATTCTACTGTAATCTGAAGCAATTAGAGGCAATGGACAATGAGGGTGATGCAGAGTGTATGTTAGAGACAACAGTTAGGGGGGAACGATTTAAACTTTGTGCCAAAGAAATTAATCAGTGGCTTGGGATAGGGGAGCCTCCTTCAGATGGTTTTGTGCAGAGGTCTGACAAAGAAGTTTTGGGTGTGTTAAGGCCTGAGGGTGATCAGAAAAGGTTAAATTTTCCGCCTAGCATAATGTCGCAGGAGAGGAGGATCCTATGGTACATTTACAGCAGATGCATTGTAAATAAAAGGAATAACTTCACAAGTTTCACCCGCAAGGATTATGTTCTATTTGCATCATTTGTGACTAAGGATAGAAGGAATATGGGTGTTACGATCATGAAGGAACTGCGTTTGTGGATGGATAATGCAATTGGTTCAGCTTTTCTCCATTCCCTCAACTAGTGTCATTGTTTATGAAAAGCAACTGAATCTGGTACTTGGACGAGCGATCAGATGAGATTGTTAGAGTTCCCAGATTTGGTAGAACTCAGATAGCAAAGATGGGTCTGCCTGTGCCCACACCATCTGGGGAAGGGCAGGTTAAGGTTAGGAGGAAAAGGAGTAGGCCAGAGCTGATGGAAGAAGTGCAGTCAACAAGGGCTGCCACTCCTGATCCTCCACCTTCAATCGAACAAATTGTTACCAATGCTGTCCGAGATTCACTGGCCACCATTCTATCGTCCAACCAACAAATGATGGAACAGAAAACTCTTCAGATGGATAGACAAGTGAAGCTCATTGAGGAGGGTAATACAACAACGATGGATTAGCTGAGGACACTCTCCGACAGAGTGCAGACACTTGAAGCTTTCCTCCCCATATCTGAGCCCCAACCATCCCCTCCACACCAGCCTGCACAACATACCTCTGAGGCCCAGCCATCCCCTCCTATTGATCCTATTCGTCATCTATCTATTTCTTCAAGTCATCCATCACATTCTAAAAATTCCATTTCCTCCTCTCCAGATCCAACTAACCTCATCATTGACCAAGTTGTCACTACTATCGGTGAAGAAAAGGAAAAGGGGAATTCATAAGGGAAGAACTGATAAATATGGTACATCGATATTTTGTTTGGGTTTGTATGTAACAATATTGGGATAAATTTAGTTACAAGTTGTAACCACTTAACAATTGTGCTGGTTCGTACAATGAAATGTATTGTATTGGTTTTTTCAGACACACAACTGTTCATATATCTGTAAACCGTTCATACATTCGGATGAGACATTCGAGTCATTCGAATGGGTCAAGCTCGCTCGTTGTCTCCACATCCCACTTCTACACCGAAGATGGGGGGAAACGGTGTAGAAGGTTTCTATTCCACACCGCGCATTAGGAGCACGGTGTCAAAGGTGTGACTAGCACCAGGAGCATCATTCGGATGAGACATTCGAGTCATTTGAATGGGTCAAGCTCGCTTGTTGTCTCCACGTCCCACCTTCTACATCGAAGATGGGGGGAAATGGTGTAGAAGGTTTCTATTCCACACCGCGCATTAGGAACACGGTGTCGAAGGTGAGACTCGCATCGAGGAGCATCATTCGGATGAGACATTCGAGTCATTCGAATGGGTCAAGCTCGCTCGTTGTCTCCACGTCCCACCTTCTACACCGAAGATGAGGGAAACGATGCAGAAGGTTTCTATTCCACACCGCGCATTAGGAGCACGGTGTCAAAGGTGAGACTCGCACCGAGAGCATCATTCGGATGAGACATTTGAGTCATTCGAATGGGTTAAGCTCACTCGTTGTCTCCACATCCCACCTTCTACACCAAGATGGGGGAAACGGTGTAGAAGGTTTCTATTCCACACCGCGCATTAGGAGCACGGTGTTGAAGGTGAGACTCGCACCGGGAGCATCATTCGGATGAGACATTCGAGTCATTCGAATGGGTCAAGATCGCTCGTTGTCTCCACGTCCCACCTTCTACACCGAAGATGGGGGAAACCGTGTAGAAGGTTTCTATTCCACACAGCACATTAGGAGCACGGTGTCGAAGGTGAGACTCACATCATTCGAATGAGACATTCGAGTCATTCGAATGGGTTAAGCTCGCTCGTTGTCTCCACGTCCCACCTTCTACACTGAAGATGGGGGAAACAGTGTAGAAGATTTATATTGCACACTGCGCATTAGGAGCACGGTGTCGAAGGTGAGACTTGCACCGGGAGCATCGTTCGGATGAGAATTTTGAGTCATTCGAATGGGTCAAGCTCGCTCCTTATCTCCACGTCCCACCTTCTACACCGAAGATGGGGGAAACGGTGTAGAAGGTTTCTATTCCACACCGCGCATTAGAAGCATGGTTTCAAAGGTGAGACTCGCACCGGGAGCATCATTCGTATGAGAATTTCAAGTCATTAGAATGGGTCAAGCTCGCTCGTTGTCTCCACGTCCCACCTTCTACACCAAAGATGGGGGAAACGGTGTAGAAGGTTTCTATTCCACACCGCGCATTAGGAGCATGGTGTCAAAGGTGAGACTCACACCGGAAGCATCATTCGGATGAGAATTTCGAGTCATTCGAATGGGTCAAGCTCGCTCATTGTCTCAACATCCCACCTTCTACACCGAAGATGGGGGAAACGGTGTAGAAGGTTTCAATTCCACACTGCGCATTAGGAGCATGATGTCGAAGGTGAGACCCGCACCGGGAGCATCATTCGGATGAGATTTCGAGTCATTCGAATGCTTCAATGGAAAATGATTTAGTGCAAATAAAGGTACAAAAATCATGCAATTTACACTTTACAGTAGACATTTGAGTTAGCTTTGGTTATGTACATTTCTCCAATCTCCAATATGTATAGGGCTTTCAATAATTTATTAGTACTGGAAGCCTTACATCTCCTCGGACTTCCATTCATCCTTTTCTACACCCGTAGTAGGGGATGATTTTGGCCCAGCTTCAGGTTGAGATTGAAGCAGCAACTCTTCGAATCGTTTCAGCTTGGTAGATATGTCGTTCGTCTTCTGATCGAGAATCATCATTCCCTCAATAATGGTAGTCATAGCACCATCAATGAGCTGAATTATCGCATCCAGCTCTGCCGTATTCCTGTTCATAATATTTAGGTGAGATTGCAGAAGGGTTACCGCTGATTCCTCTATAGCTATCTTTACAACTTGCTCGATTGAAGTTGTGTTCAATGATGCTTGGACAGCCTTCTGAACAATTTCCTCGATTGAAGGTGTTTTCAATGCTTCTTGGACAGCATTATGAACAAATTGCTCGGTTGAATGAGTTAGTTGCGAAGTGTACACTCTGGTGGATTGGACATCAATCCTCTTCACCTTCACTTCTCCTTCCCCACCTGCACTAGCCACTATGAGACCCATTCTTGATAGCTGAGTTGGACTAAATCTGGTGACACTATACTTCTCATCTGCCTCCAGATACCAGATGTCGTTACTTTTGAGGAACAATGACACTAAGTGTGGGAATGGGAGACAACTATGAACAATGGCAGTATCCAGCCAATGATTAAGTTCGTTCATAATCATCACACCTAGATTCCTTGTATCCTTGGCAACTAAAGATGCAAATAGTCCATAATCCCGTCGGCAAAATCTGGTGAAGTTATTCCATTTGCTTACTATGCATCTGGTGTATATGTACCAGAGGATCTTCTTATCCTCAAACATGGAGGCTAGATTGAAATATAACCGTTTGTGCGCACACTCGAGCTTTAACACAGCCATCACCTCCTCTGTAGATCTTTCCATAAAAGCATCTGAAGGGGGCTCCCCTATACCAAGCCAATGATTAATAACATCAGCCGAGAGTTCAAATTGCTTCCCCCTAACCGTAGTATGTAGCCTTTCTGGCCTCTGTGGCCTCTTTAGATTGCAGTAGAATGTTCTTACTACATTAGAACTGTAAGATAGTTGATTCCCAATCTAGGGTTCATACTGCTTCAGAAACTCATCCAAGTCCAACTGGTCCGTACTAAGCCACAAATAGTAAACTTAGGTCGCTGTCTAGCCTTGAAAATGGATCAAGAATATTAATTTTGATTTCCAACGGTTGTATAGGGACAACCCCAGGGTCGTTCTCTCCGGAAGTGAGAAGGTGTACCAATAATTCTTAGCTTGTGATAATGTTCGCAATGCAAATGCAAAAGGGTTCAATTAGAATTAAACTATATTCCTAAACTAACTACAAAATTAAGACTTGTTTTTGGTATTTTCTTGCTGAAAATGAAAGTAAAGGCAGCTTTGAGAAAGAGAGATATGTGTGTAAATATGAGTGCCTCTTGAAAACAAAGTGTTCCATCATAGTTCGCAAAGAATTTTGGAAAGTATCGGCTTTCGCACTAAGTTTTCGAAATTAAAAACCCCAACAATTCGCATGGGTCCAGAGCATCATACGATGATCTCCTTCCAAATCCCCACACGACTTGGTGAGTCCGAAACAACATGAAATGAACTCCATCCCATGAAATTCCTTAAGACCACTTAGTGTGTGTATGGAAATCGCAGAGAGACAAAATCAAATCCATACATTGTTGACTCTAAAACCAAGCACAACTAGGATGATAGAAGAGAACAACAAGACTTCATCAAATAAGCAAAATGAACTCCATTTTACTTTGTCAATCACCAAACAACTCAATACACAATAATCCAAGTTTGGCTCAACCAAGACCAAGTATTTACACACAAATTACAAAGTCCGACTCG
Organism: Vachellia pachyceras; assembly: GCA_025593235.1. Classification (NCBI taxonomy): domain Eukaryota; kingdom Viridiplantae; phylum Streptophyta; class Magnoliopsida; order Fabales; family Fabaceae; genus Vachellia; species Vachellia pachyceras. The sequence goes on along the minus strand of JANTPZ010091180.1, from coordinate 20,347 downwards.
GAATCCTAGTAATCTATAGTGTAAACACAGATTAAAAGTAAATACTCCTATTTCGGCACTTTAAACTCCGGCTCACTTCATCTTCAAGAGGATGGAGATATTCAGCTCCTCATAGGTGAATGAAATGAGCTTTGAGATGATGAATGGAACATGATAGATGGATGGATGATGAAGAAATGGGGTGAGATGATGTTAGGGTGTAAATATGGTGAATGGAGAATGAAGTTTTCTCCTCCTTTGCTCTCTCAATGCTCTCTGCAACCTTCTCGTCTTCCTCTCCTCGAAAATACCCTAATTCAGCAATATAAACCGTCCTGGGTTGGATCCATCAAGCCGGGTCGGGTTATTTTCCTTCTGAGGTAAAATTTAGGTACTGCGCAATATTCACCGTGACGAACTTCAGGTTTCGCCGCGGTGAACCTCACCCGAGAGTTCTTGCATGGCACTTGAACTTTGACCGCGGCGAATATTGAATTGCACCACAGCGAACTTCTTCAGAGCTGCTTCTCTTGCCCTTTTGTAGGGAGTTCCTGAAATGAAATAGCAAATATGGGCAGTTTCATTTGGTCATGATGCAATTTAGGCACGATAAATCATTATTCATGGAATATGCACCCAAAATCATACTAATCCAAGTCAATAACTCCTAATCTCAACTTAAGCATAAAAAGGGTCATGTATGGGCTAAAATTGACTCAAGACTCTGAAAATTCAAGTAGAAAACTAATACAAACAAAGCTCAATCACCAACTTTAATTCTTTTTTAATATATTCTAAATCAACGTAAATAGCAAGGGGAATTTTCCTTTTACCAAATGACTCATCATAACATACTTCGTCATTCGGTTGTAGAGGATCAACCACATACCCTTCTGGACATGAAGTACTTGAAGATTGTTCTTTCATTTTCGTCTAGACGTTCTTGTTGGGCGGAAAGTTCAGGAGTCTTGTGGAATTCACACCTTTACTGTGGAAGTTGGATGTTGGTTTTGGGGAGGATGGTGCAAATATTACAATCACTATCAGACGTAAATCGTATATGCTACTTAAACTGTTTATTCAAATGGTTCATCGGTCTTATCAGGGTTCAATCAAATGTACCTCTGTGTTGTCATGCAGAAATGTTCACTCCCTCCTAGGTTTTGGCGTGATCCCTATACGAATAAGTACTATTAGTCATTCGAATGGGTGCATTGTCCCATTCGACTCGATCACCACTTCAGTTTTGCCTCCGTTCGCACTCTACGCATATTTTCCCTTAATAGATCATCATTCGTAGTTTAGTCATTCGACTGTGATAAGTTCCAATTCGAATGTTTCTAGTTCCAATTATAATGTGCCGCTCATTCGGATGTACCATGTGCTTCGTAGGAAAGACTGCCCTTTCTAAACTGAATGTGGCGCGCAATTGTAAATATCCGTACGATTTACCGCCATTATAATCAATTTTCTGGTATTGCCATTATGGGTTTGAGGGGAGGACATTTCATTCAAACTGAGTTAAAGATCTGAGGAACTATCACCCTATAAAATTTTACACCAACGCAGATAACATTTACATGTATTTATACATTTGCATTTAGCAGTATATACATACATTACATTTCCCTATACATAAATGATAAATGGATTTTTTTTCCACAAAATGATAAATGAATATATACATACATAATGCTGCAATTCACATTACAGAAGATTGACGGTGTATTCGAATAAAAAACTGACACTACCGGTCACGAATGTAGTTAATATCCTCTTCAGGAAATGCTTAATCAACCTGAAACATCTGCAACATGAATATCCTCTAAATCATTAAGTATCAATTAGTTTTCATTAAATAATAAAAATTGTAAAAATTAATTGTAAAATAATATACCTCTTTACTGAACTCAGTTGTTCGTAAGGAGATCATATTATATATGTGTCTCATCAGGTATAACCGACATAAATTGGACTGCACGGGCTGCCTACGAGTCTATTTTGAGAACAGGTTATTAGCAAAATCATACGCATCATGCACTTAGTGTTGGGAGCTCTCATGTTAAGAATAACGCATCAAGTACTTACTTTTAGTGCGGTCCACGTAAGGTCTCTCACCTGACTCTTGTTCTTACCCAGATGGTCAACCTGGTATGCTCTCATGACCCTATCATCAAAATCAATGTTGTAGTTAACTGATGAAAAAGGCATAGAATCACTAAAACATAAGAAAGCTTACGAATCAACTGTCTTCTTCAATTCCTTCCCAAGAGGCTGGTGAAGGGAGCACAAAAATATGATGCTATTGGTCGGCAAGGATAGGAGGACAAGTTGCCAATGCTGACTACAACGAATTAAAGCAGTTCAATGTTGGAGAAGCTATATACCCAATGAATTAAAGATGTTATGAAACATTAGTAATCAAATACTTGTGGATGTAGGGGGCTATGAACCACTCAAATCCTCCTCGCCTGAACCTGCTTGTCAGGTATTGTTGTCTTAAGGAAGGTGTGTTCGCTTTCTCCTGTGTATGGACAGGGCAGACGAATCCAATTTTACAGTTGAGCCCGACTGAATTCAATGCTTTCTGCATATACCTATTTTGAACAAAGCAATCAGTAAATGTTAAAGCATTATGTTTACAACTACCTCAAAAGGGGAGTCTTACATCAGGAAAACCTGGACAACTGCAATGGTCAGCTCCTGCCCTGGAGTCAGAAGGGACACTAAGTCATCTTGTTCAACCATGACAGTCATTACCTTCCCCACAATGTCCTTATCCATTGTCAACGTGACATATGCAAAGGACTTGTCATGGGCCATCGAGCGAACCCATTCTATGGCAATCAGCTGGGGGCGAAGGATGGGTCTGCACTTGGGGGGTCTCTCTACTTTAGGGCGCGTCTCTACTTGAGGGGGTCTCTCATCTGTAATAGAAGTTGGCCTCTCAGATGTGACGCTGGTTTGCTGTTTAGAGTTTAATAATGTCACCATCTCGTCCATCATCTGGCCTTTTAGAGCTTCGAACTTCGCCTCAAACATAGCTTCTGCATCTACCCTGGCCTCTGCCTTCACGGCAGCCAATAGAGAATCCAATTCCTCCTTCGTCACTGTAAATCGGGCAGAATCAAGAGCTGCGAATTTGGAATCGAACGTGGCTTCTGCCTCTGCCCTCGCCTCTGCCTTCATGGCTGCCAACAGAGAATCCAATTCCTCCTTCATCACTGTAAATCTGGCAAAATCAAGAGCTGCGAATTTGGACTCGAACGTGGCTTCTGCCTCTGCCCTAGCCTCTGCCTTCACGACTGCCAATACAGCATCTAATTCATCCTTGTTCACTATATTTCGAGTAGAAGCAGGTGGTTGGAACATGTCTCTTAAGCCTATCCCCCGGCCAATACCCCTCAGTTGGCCAGGACAATCAGGTTTACCCACAACTGCCGTCAAAACATCGTTCTTCCCCGATGGCCTGAAGGTCCCAGATGCTTCTTGCTATTTAAATATGTCCTGTTTAAATTTGCACACATTAATTATCTGGGTTCAATATGTACTCAAGCCAATAAAGAAAACGATTTGCGCACTTACAATGTTTTCAGTAATTTCTTTAGCACGTTTGGTCGTGTATTCCCCACTTTTTTTAGGTGGGCAAACTTCCATCAATCCTTTCTATGTATAGGAGGTGGGGTGAAGGGATTCGAAGGGTTGGATTGAGCATGTTCCTCCAACCTCCTCCTCTTGGACTCCATAATTTCTTTTTCGGCTCTCGTGTAGCCACCCCGAGACATTGTGTGAGGGCAGTCATTCTTGGGTCCAATGTCGGTGAATTTAGCCCTTTTAGCCTGGATTGATGTTTATGAAAATATGAAATGGTAAAATGTCAGAGAATATACCGTTTCCTTATAAAAGATGTTTATGAATTGAAAATACCATAGCTTCTGGAGTGGTCTAAAGTCTAACAAATGCTTGCCAAGTCTCATCATTAATGAACGAGTACTTGTTGCAAGGAATGGGTCGAGGGTGACCGTGTTTTACCGGAGCATGTACATATGTACGAGCTAGGTGTGTTTTGAAGCTCCTCCACCTGGTGTAGCAGTATGACAATGTGTTCCTCTTCAAGGTTGCATCGTCTGGTACATCGTACATGGCCTGCACTTGTTAGAGACTTCATTCTATTAGTAAGAACATGATATAAATGCCTGCAAGACGGATATAAAACCTTATATACCCATAGTGTGTCCCATATATTGTGCTTTGCACTTTCTGGCACTTTGCTCCACACCTCTTCCAGGATGTTTGCCTTGGTTCGTGCAAGGAGGGCAACATAACTGGTATACTTGGTGGCGTTGGGTCCAAAGGGGTTCCAAAACCTATCATACTCTATCTCTATCTTGTTCCCCTCCTTCTATTCTTTAGAAAGGTTCTTCAATGTGGTTCCACTCCTTCCACTTAACGGCTGGGTGGGGAAGCTTTCCACTCTTTCTGTTCTTTGGAAATGTTCTACACTGTTGTTGTATCGATGGTTTGGAAAGAAACTTTCTACACCGCGGGGTGATGTACCGGTTTAGAAGGTCTGGCCCTTAAAAAAATGCTATCAAGTTATTCGAATTCCACAATTATCTCATTCGAATGGGTAATGGCCACACGTTCTACACCGTTGTTGTATCGACAGTTTGGAAGGAAACTTTCTACATCGTGGGAGAGATGTACCGGTTTAGAAGGTCTAGTTTCGGGAAATTAGATCACATTAGATTGACTCAATTATCTCATTCGAATGGATAAATGCCATACATTGCACATCCGAATAAGCTCCACCCAGGGACTTAAGGGGTGATCGCTTACTATCTAAACCGCACGCAAGATATGCGGTCTAGATGAGACACATATCTGTCACTCGTGACCCATTCGGATGACTTAATAGGAACATCCGAATGAGCTCCACCCAGATGATGGATTACTTTGTAAACCAGACTCAATATATGGGCACAAACGAAGGGGTCACACATCTTATTACACGTAAACGCAATCTGTACATCTGGTAAAACTACTTACAAATCTATCCACATATAGGGTGAAAGGAAAGGCCGTTCAAACATAAAAAGGCATCTTATATGCACAGCAGCAGTCAGCTAGGATTTGGATTTTTACACATCCTCCGAGTGTGTCCAGCGACATTGCATCTTGTACAATGGTATATCATTTTATTTTGGAATTGGGACTCTTGTCTCCTCTATCTTGGTCGTCCCGGAGGAAGCGAAGTAGATGGTGGCTACAATAAAGTCTGCATTGAAATGTTATTGTTGGAAAAAAAACGTGTAATCGTTCAGGTCAGGCATGTCAATTGTCACAACAAACACCATGCTGCGGCTATAAATTCTTTCCTGTGCTGAAATGTGATAACATGGATCAAAATAATCATACACATTGCCATGCAAAACTTTAATAGCTGCGCAAGCATGAGAATATGAAATTCCAGACATCTACCATGCAGCACAACTACATTCACGTAATGCAAGATCCACACGCTGGTCCTCACATGACGTATGCACACATATCCTTCCCTGCCCATAAACTTCACCCCACAGAGACTCAGATGCAGCCACGTTTAGCCTCAATTTCACCTCTGTATTCGGCCCTACACAGTTCCTCCACTTTGTCATTGACAGATAGAACGCATGCATCTTCATCGCGACCTTATGACGATGCTCATGGATTAGTTGGGATACGTTGTGCTTCCTCTCCTTGGCCATCCAAGCATTGAAAGATTCAGCAATATTCATTGTGATATTGTCCCATCATTTGAATGGGAACTTGCTCATAGCCCACTTATAAACATCTCCTTGATTTTTTATCCATTCATGTAACTCCGGGGAGAACTGGCGCATATGCTTCATCGCCTCGTCGAAGTCATCCGACAGCCTGGCGTATGCAACTCTGTCCAGCAAGGTCATAGCATCTTCTCTACATTGCCCACTTGTCCTCCTCCTTCCCCTGTTGACCTTAACCACCTCTACACTGAAGTTCTCTTTGACATGTCTATAATAATAAGCGTGCCTATCCCCCCCCCAAAATTGCGTTCACAGCACCTATGATTGAATTGTGCCAGTCAGATACAATTGTCACTTCCAGTGAGCCAACAATCCTTTTAATCATATGCATAAACCAAGTCCAATCCTCTAATGTCTCTCCCTTCACAACTGCTATAGCAAACGGCAACATCTCATTGTCTACGTCGTAAGCCGAAGCTGCAAGTAGCGTCCCCTTGTACGGGCCACCTAAATAAGTTCCATCAACATATAGTATAGGTCTAGCCCCTGCTAAGAATACCTCTACACAAGAACTATAAGCAATGAAAACACGCTCAAACTTACCCCTATATGCTACCCATTCAGCTACTGTTTTATCATCGGTCTCCTTCAACCTTTGGCAAATCCAAGGTATCAGCATGTAAGATTGTTCAGGCCTGCCCTGTAGATTTTCTTCTGCCTTCTCCTTTGCTCTATAAGCCTGTTTGTATGTTAGGGTTACACCATACTCCCTTTGCAGAGTCTTCCTTATATCAGTTGGGGACTTGTCCACATGGGTCCTTAACTCATCAGTCACTATTGACGCTATTAAATTGGACCTCACACAATGCTTAACCTCTAATTTATCTTGGGAAAAATGAACATGGTCATTAATGAGCTTAGTCACCCGAAGCATTGGGGTCTTCTGTCCTACTGCATTAGCACATAACTTCTAAGGACAACCTTCTACCTTACACTTTATGTAGATTTTATCCCTGGAATTTCGCTGACACTTGTGAACAAAGTTGTGCGCAATGCTATACTTGAACAAAGATGCCCTAAATTCATCCGCATGTGCAAAGCACTGACCTACCCCTGAAATTATTCCCCTCTATTTTTCATAGCTCGTGTCACTGCTATGTGGCTTTTCCTCCTCCACAGCCACAACGTCATGACTAGGTTCACCGCCATCATTTGCCACATAATCTAGCCCTTCACGCCCATTACCCTCCCACGTATGATCTAGATCATTGCCTAAACTCACCGGAGGTCAGAAATTTCCCTTGACATTGTGAACAATCTGTCATTCCTGCATACAGAGCAAAATAACATAGTGTTTACCAATTACACATTGCCACTAAACAACTTCAAACATCAACATTTAGAGACATACATTTCCTCAGCATGCATTGGTACATCTTCATTCCCCTTTTCTTCCGACGCTACATACACATGTGCAATACTATCATTATACAAAAACATAGTTTCAATGTCAGCTTCGCAGTCAAGATCAACTAAAGTCCTCTCGCTAAACTTTACAGTATATTTAATATTACGTATTCTTCCATTATCACCCGTCCATCTGCGTATGATTAACTTCAAATCATCAAGTATGATCCCGGGTTTGATCAATTTAACCTTCACACTACCACCTTTGTACATGCTTTACCCTTCATATGCACAAACGAAGTTGCCCCCTATGTAGAAATAACAACATAACTTCTGCGAACCGCTACTACACCCAATATTCTCATCCATTTTGTTAACCTGCAACACAAAAACCATAACTTTGACGAACAGGAATCATTTTTACGAAATTATGACAATGACACAGTTTGTAATAAATAAATGAACCGGCTGCTCCTCCACAAGAAGGAATACTTCTTCCCATCCCGTTTCAGTAGAACATCATTTTAAAAAATATGCCTTGTTCCAGTTTATGGAACTCGAGTGAACAAACCACAAACGCACAGACACTACCCGTTAATCACTACACCAAAATACCCTCCGTAGGGTAGGTTAGATCGAGTAGTAGAAGAACATGGAGGGAAAAAACATGAAACACCAACCATGTTATACTGCATGCACGCAAATTGGACCTCACGTTTGCCTAAGCTCTTCTCGCCAATGCAGACAGCATCAACTTCTGCATGCCTTATACTACATGTTGATAAATGCACGTGGGAAAATGCACATGCTGAACTTTTTTACACCGTGTCAACACATAAGCGAATAAGGGTACACTTTAGTTAACATTCTAAACCGTATGTTATATACGCGGTTCAGAACCTGCACATTGTGCCCGTAGCCCACACGTGCGGTTTAGAAAGTTCACTAAAGTCCTTGAATACACAGATTCCAACATCATCATTCGCATGCGGCGTGATTCGAATGTCATATAACTAAGTCAAATGTAGTTCTCGTCATCACCGCAATAATGTTGAGTGGGGCAACATGAAAACTTGACCTACTCCATCGAATGACGCATATGGATCATTCTAATAATTCGCCAAATTCACTTTTTAAACCGGAGATACTCTTGGGCTGTTTAGCAAGTTCTCACGTCGATACAAAGTTTGTCTTCCCCAAAACTTCCCTATTTCACGGCTACTGACATCATGAACTGTGACATTAAATGACTATCATTCGAATGTACTGTGAAATTATTAACATTGGGCCAGTCATTCTAATACTCCACCAATTGGCCCTTCTAAACCGAACATACTCTTGAACGGTTTAAAAATTACTGCCTCCAGGACAAATTTCACAACTTCTGACATCGTGAACTGTGACATTAAATAACTGTCATTCGAATGTACTACGAAATTATGAACATTGGGCCAGTCATTCGAATACTCCACCAATTGGCCCTTCTAAACCGAATATACTCTTAAACGGTTTAAAAATTACTGCCTCTAGCACAAATTTCACGACTTCTGACATCGTGAACTGTGACATTAAATGATTGCCATTCGAATGTACTGCGAAATTATGAACATTGGGCCAGTCATTCAAATACTCCACCAATTCACCCTTCTAAACCGAATATACTCTTGAACGGTTTAAAAATTACTGCCACCAGCCCAAATTTCACATCTACTGACATCGTGAACTGTGACATTAAAGGACTGTGACATTGACCCGTTGAGAGGAGTGAATTAGTTCCTACTTTACAGAGGCATGTTCATTGGATGTGCCATTATCCTGTCAAGAACCCAATACAACCTTCTTGCACTTCCCATTAGGTTCTTCTTTGCTACCTTGTTCACCCACCTACAGTGTAGAAGGTCCAACCAGGCGAACATGAAGGACGATGAAATTGACGAAGCAGCCATAACAAACAGCCATGAAGTCTGAAAGTTACGAGGAAGCGACTTAAGGCGTCACACCCATTGGAGAAATTAGAGTCTGAGGATGAATTAGATAAACTGTGGGCTGAGGCGAACATGAAGGACGATGAAAGTGATGAAGCAGCCATGACACTGATGACTGCTTTATCATGGCTGCTTCGTCACTTTCATCATCCTTCATGTTCGCCTCAACCCACAGCTTATCTAATTCATCCTCATATTCTAATTTCTGCAATGGGTGTGACGCCTTAAGTCTCTTCCTCGTAACTTTCAAACTTCCATACTCATCACTTGAAGGAGTCTTCGCTTCGCATTTGTTACAATGAAGACGGTTGAGGATGCAAATATACCAACTGAGAAAACTAAATGGCGGCACTGTAATTAACAATTATATTGATGGCATTTATAAAAGGGAAAATGAGCATTAGGCAATTGTGGACTCATTTACTTCATGTTTTATGGTAACACAGGTATCGAAGAGAAGAAGGAATCGAAGAGACAGATGGCTCAACTGCATTCGAGGCATTTAGACCGTTCGTTTCTTAACCCGTCGTTTCACATTCTACACCTATGGAGATGAATCGAGAAGACATAACAATCGAGGAGAAGGAATCTCTCTCATTCGAATGTCAGACTATGAGAGAGTCATTTTCTACACCGTATGTGAGACAAACGGTTTAGAACAAGCGAACCCTGAACGTACTTTTATATTCGAATGCATCCATATACTCATTCGGTTGTATAACGTTTCCATTTCTACACCGTGGCTGATGCTAAGGTTTAGATAAGGTCACTTTCTACACCGTAAGTGTGTCAAACGGTTTAGAACGAGAGAACCCTAAACATTCGTTTCTATTCAAATGCCACAAATTACTCATAGGTATAGGACTCCTCAATTCCTGCTCTTGAACATTTAAATCTGTGTAGCCATAATAAATTTCACCCAACAACCCTTCAACTACTACTGCATTTAAAACCTTGATATCCTTTGAAATTCTAGTGTTAACAAACTTGAACATGATGTTATCTGTTTACACAAACTTCCCCCACCCGAAGAAGTTGTATTCGATTCTCTACAGCTCTGACTATGTGGACGCTTAAGAGGAGATGAAACATGAGACTAGATGGAAGCAATGGAAGAACACTCCAGGGTTCATCGATTATTCGTTACCAGTGTTATGTTTCGTTTCCTTCTTTGGCGTCGTCATCATCAATGGCTGAGTTCCCAGCCAAAGGTCATCATTTGCTTCCTTCCCATGTAGCTTGTTCAATATATTCCGTTGGCCCATCCCATCAAGCGTTCATCTGGGTTGTTTACCATGTTCCACTGACCCCTTGAGGGATCAACAATTTATTCGAATGTTTAGTTCCATTGTATTTAATTTGGATTGTTAATGATATTGCACTCACTCAACAATTCCCTATTTGTAGGTTTAAATGCTGCAGAAACAAGGATGGTTCAACAGTTCGAGGGATCAACAATTTATTCGAATGTTTAGTTCCATTGTATTTAATTTGGATTGTTAATGATATTGCACTCACTACTGGATGGTTCAACAGTTCCCTATTTGTAGGTTTAAATAATGCAGAAACAAGGATGGTTCAACAGTTCCCTATATTGTTATTTTCATTCCAATGTATTTAATCTGGATTGTTCTTGTTATTTTCCCAGTTTTATTGTAATTTTATTATTTAATCTTCATTATCAATAACTAATAGCAATTAAACACTGCAATGGGGACAATCAATAACGAATTCCACCATATACTCATTCGGATGTATAATTTTTAACATTCTACACCGTATGTAAGAAAAACGGTTTAGACCGAATTCCACCCTAACATGCGTTTCTATTCGAATGCCACCATGTACTCATTCGGATGTATAAGTTTTAACATTATACACCGTGGCTGCTGTTAAGGTTTAGAAAGGGTTGGTATCTACACTGTATGACAGACGAACGGTTTAGAACGAGCTAGCCCTGAACATGCTTTTCTATTCGAATGCCACCATGTACTAATTCGGATGTATAAGGTTACACATTCTACACCGTGGCTGATGCTAAGGTTTAGAAAGGGTCACTTTCTCCACCTTATCATCAGCCAAATATAATTCGCCTTGGCACGCATTCGAATGTAAGCACGTTTTGCATCTTTCTAAACCGTTGTTACTATCAACGATGTAGAAGGTTCACATTCTAAACCATGTTCACCCACCTACAGCGTAGAAGGTCCAATGTCATTACCATCCAAATGTACGACACGTCAGCCCCTGAACATTAGTTTCTATTCGAATGCCACCATGTACTCATTCGGAATTGTCAGGTTACACATGCTACACCGTGGCTGATGCTAATGTTTAGAAATGGTCACTTTCTACACCGTATGTGAGATAAACGGTTTAGAACTACAGACCCTGAAACATGCGTTTCATTACGGTTTAGAAAGTGTGGATGCTTAATCCATTCGAATGAGTTTTATCCTTCATTTGAATGAAGTGACGGTTTAATAGCATTGTTCATTATAGTGTTTAATAGTGTGTTTTAGGCATGTCTAATTATGTTGAATTGTGTATTGAGTGTTTAATAGCAGATTAAATAGCATTGAAAGTAAGAAACAATCAATTCTTGAACAAACAATCCAGGAGTAAGAGCATGAACAAGGAAGAATATTGTTATTTTCATTCCTAATCTGGATTGTTCATGTTATTTTCCCAGTTTTATTGTAATGTTATCATTTTAATCTTCAGTATCATTTAATTTGGAAGAACGGTATATTGTTATTTTCACTCCTGGACAATCATTCACGTACCGTTGTTCATCATTTCCACTGACGCCTACAGGGTGAAGCATAAATTTGGACATTTGGCCTCAATGATTTGTTCGTTAACAGAGTGAAAAATACCCTCAATTCGAATGATATCCATAATAAGAAAATGAGATGTCTTATTAAACTTTCTACACCGTACATACAAAAAATGGTTTACAACGACATAATAGGATTGAAAGTGAGAAATAATCAATTCTTGAACACTCCAGGAGTTAGAGGAAAAATTACAAATGAAATACATTGAAACTAGAAAAGCAGAAACTGGTAAACAACCCAGATGGTGACTCCATTGAAAGTGTTAAATAAAGGTATTTGGAATTCATCAGATGAAGCAAACCAAGAATGAGGCGACATGAATTCCGAACCATGAGGTTGCTTCATTGAACATTCTTGGTTTGTCGCAACCTCATGGTTTGTTCATCTAATGAATTCCAAATACCTTCATTTCGTGCATTATGAGGTGATGTGGATTCATTTCCATTTGTCACATTCAATAGTACCATCTTTCCGTTGAATATGACAAACTTCAATCTCTGCACTTCCTTTGGTCTGAGGTGACATTTCAATGCATCGAAATTGCTGGTTGGGACAAATATCATGCAATTCATCATCTTCGAGTTGAAGCATTTTCTCCCCCTGCCTCTGCATCTTTGTTGTAATGAGTGCATTCAAGGGTGGATCATTTTCTCCCATGGCTCTGTTGCTTCAATGTTTCTCACCAATACCAGTAGTGGACTGAGTAGAGCTGCCTTCTGAGTTTCGCCTTGTCATTGTTAGATGCTCAGGGAGGTTATATATAGTAGTTCGTTATCGGCACATTTCTCAACTTCATCTGCGTTGTTAAAGCATTGGTAGGTGAAGGGTTGTTGTGTGAATCTATGGTAATTTATTGTAACACAGATTTCCAAGAGAAGAAGGAATCGAGGAGACAGATGGCCCAACTGCATTCAAGGCATTTAGACCGTTCGTTTCTTAACCCGCCGTGTCACATTCTACACCTATGGAGATGAATCGAGAAGACATAGGAATCGAGGAGAAGGGATCTCTCTCATTCGAATGCCACCCTATGAGATGGTCACTTTCTACACCGTATGAGATACAAACGGTTTAGAACGAGCGAACCCTAAACATGATTCTTTATTCGAATGCGACCATGTACTCATTCGGATGTATAATGTTTCCCATTCTACACCGTGGCTGATGCTAAGGTTTAGAAAGCATCGGTTTCTACACCATATGAGATACAAATAGTTTAGAACGAGCGAACCCTGAATATGCTTCTTTATTCGAATGCCACCATTTTCTCAAACGGGTGTATAACGTTTCCCATTCTACACTGTGGCTGATGTTAATGTTAGAAAGCGACACTTTCTACACCGTATGAGATTTAAACGATTTAGAAGAAGCGAACCCTGAACATGATTCTTTATTCGAATGCCACCATTTTCTCATTCTGATGTATAACGTTTCTCATTCTACACCATGGCTGATGCTGATGTTTAGAAAGCAACACTTTCTACACCGTATGAGATACAACCAGTTTAGAATGAGCAAACCCTGAACATGATTCTTTAATCGAATGCCACCATGTACTCATTCGGATGTATAACGTTTGCCATTCTACACCGTGGATGATGCTGATGTTGATGTTTAGAAAGCGTCAGTTTCTACACCGTATGAGATACAAACGGTTTAGAACGAGCAAACCCTGAACATGCTTCTTTATTCGAATGCCACCATTCTCTCATTCAGATGTATAACGTTTCCCATTCGATACAAAACTTCCATATTCCTCGACTTTGCCACCTGCTCAGAGTGAAATTATGAACATTGGGCCAGTGATTCGAATACTCCACCAATTGTCCCTTCTAAACCGAATATACTCTTGAACGGTTTAAAAATGACTGACGCCAACGCAAATTTCACACCTACTGACATCGTGAACTACGACATTAAATGACTGTCATTTGAATGTACTGTGTCAAATTATGAACATTGGGCCAGTCATTCGAATACTCCACGAATTGTCCCTTCTAAACCGAATATACTCTTGAACGGTTTAAAAATGACCAACGCCAGTGCAAATTTCACGCCTACTGACATTGTGACTGTGACATTAAATGACTGTCATTCGAATGTACTGTGTCAAATTATGAACATTGGGCCAGTCATTCTAATACTCCACCAATTGTCCCATCTAAACCGAATATACTCTTGAACGGTTTAAAAAATTACTGCCGCAAGCGCAAATTTGACGCCTACTGACATCGTGAACTATGACATTAAAGGACTGTCATTCGAATGGTTCATTAATTTCACTTTGTAAACCGAACCGACTCTTCTTTAATTGCATTTGATGTTGCTTGTTTATCATATCCATTGACCCGTCGAGAGGAGTGAATCAGTTCCTGCTTTACAGAGCCATGTTCCTCATATGCGCCATCATCGTGAGTGGTGTCAAGAACCCAATACAACTTTCTTCCACTTCCCATTAGGTTCTTCATTGCCACCTTCCCAGCCTCGTCTTACTTCCTCCTCTGTCCCATCATCATCCTGGGTGATGTGTTGGAATACAACCTTCTTGCCCCATTCCCTTTAGGTCCGTCATTCTTTGAACGCTCTTTATCATTCGGTTGGGTAGTCTCTCATGGATTTTAAAATGAGTCGGTGGAGGAACACCATGTTGAAGTTTATGGGCACAAGGCCCTCAGCATAATTTATGATTCTTGGTTGGAGAGATTTATAGGTTGAAGGATGTTCTGAACTTTAATGGCTACGAAGATTTCAAGAGAAGGAATCGAGGAGACCTATGGCCCAACTACAATCAAGTCATTTAGACCGTTCGTTTCTTAACACGCTATCTCAATTTCGTATATTGGTAATAGCTTTAGAAAGTCTCTATAACCTCAGTCGAATGAGCCATTTGGACATTCGAATGAATGAAACATCTATGAATTGTCTAAACCCGTTGTTACCAACGGTGTAGATTTGCCTCATTTGACTCTCTACGCCAAGATGGGTGGAGTATCATTCGAATGAATCATGAACTTCATCCGAATGTGAACTTCATCCGAATGTTTTAGAACGATCTAGTCCTGGACATGCTTTTCTATTTGAATGCCACCATGTACTCATTTAGATGTATATAAGGTTACACATTCTACACCGTGGCTGATGCTAAGGTTTAGAAAGGGTCACTTTCTACACCTTAGCATCGAATGGAAGCAGGTTTTGCACCTTTCTAAGCCGTTGCTACCATCGACGGTGTAGAAGGTTCACCTTTCTAAGCCGTTGCTACAATCACAAAAGCAATACGATTTAGAAAGAATAGAAAGGCATGGTGCACCATTCTACATTGTTCGATGTACGTTCAGTTTAGATAGATATTGGGAATAATAGTTCGTAAAAATGTAGCTATAATACGCTCGACATTGAACCGTAGGTTTATACACCATGGAAACAATGCTTGTGTAAACTCAATGTCCAGCAAAACAATAAAATTTAGCAAAGTATTTACATATCCAATAATTCAACAAAGTATTGACACAAAAGCTCACGCATCATATCAATATCATCTTCAGCGAACGGTTCTTCACGCCCAAACATCTGCAATATCACATCTATA
The DNA here is from genome assembly GCA_025593235.1 of Vachellia pachyceras. NCBI lineage: Eukaryota > Viridiplantae > Streptophyta > Magnoliopsida > Fabales > Fabaceae > Vachellia > Vachellia pachyceras. Next base: position 4,782 of record JANTPZ010091180.1, on the reverse strand, counting down.
AATCATTAACTATACAATCGCATGGAAAATTTAAATAAACTTGCAAGAATCCTATGTGTACCTCATTAGTAAAGTCCGTCGTTCCTGAGGATAGGACATCATCTATGTGTCGCAACACGTATAACCCACATAAATTGGACTGGGGAGGCTGCCTGCAAGTCTATGATGACAACATTAACATAACAGGTTGTTAGCAACAACCTAAGCATCGTGCACTTAGTTTTGGGATCTCACATGGTTAGAAACATGCATCATGTACGTACCTTTGGCGCGATCCAGGTAGGGTCTTTCAACTGATGCTTGGGCTTACCCAGACGCTCAAGCTGGTATGCCCTCATAGCCCTATCATCAAAATCATTGTTACAGTTTAGTGAGGAAAAAGTCATAACTACTACTAATAAACAAGCTTACCAATCCATTATCTTCAACTCCTTCGAAGGAGGGTTGAGAAGTGAGCACAAAAACATGATGTTATTTTCCCTCAATGATATAATGGTAAGCTGTCAGTAGTCCCTAGAAGAAATTACAGCATTTCAATATATAAGAAACAAATGAACTTAATATGCTAGGAAACACTGATAAGCAAATACCCGTTGATGTATGGTGCTATGAAACACTCAATCCCTCCTTCCATGAACCTGTTTGTCACGTATTGGTGTCTCAAAAAAGGACTGTTCCCTTTCTGCTGGGTGTGGATTGGGCAGAGGGATCCAACTTTAGGATTGACCTCCGAGGAAACCATTTCTCTATGCATGTACCTGTTATGAAACATGCATTTAGCTTAAAACATTTTGATTACAACTGCTTTAAAAGAGGAGACTTACATAAGGAAAACATGGACCACCACATTGATAAGCTCTTCTCGTCGATCGACAATGGACAACAAGTCCTCCCGTTCAACAGATACCATCATCTCCTTCCCCACAACGTCGGGCTGCATCGGAAATAAGACCTCTTTAAAGGACTCATCATGTGCCATCAAGATTACACGTTGTCTGGGAGTAAGCTGGGACCAAGGATGGGGCTGCACTTTATGGCCAATACGATCTGTCCTAAAAGGCTGGGGCTGCACTTTAGGCTGGGGCTGCACTTCAGGCTGGGGCTGCACTTCACTTGCCCTCTCATATTGGACGCTTGTGGCGGAAAAAACATTTCTTCCCCTCCCGTTTACGTTCTTCATTCTTCGTTCGGTCTTCCTTCTTTTGTCAACGAATGTGATGTTCAAGTTTATGGCCAGAAGGCTTTTCCTCTTCATAATTACAGATATTCTTGCTTCGACGTCTATACCGTTGAAGGTTGTTTTGCAATTTTCACTCAAACCCTCAACAAACCACAGCTTTGGAATATGTGAAGGAATTTTAAGCATCAGAAGATGAAGGGTTGTCCTTCGACTTTTAAGTAAACACAAATCTGAAGAGACGCAACCGGATGAGATTAAGCGTCCTTTGAGGGACCTATCCACTGAACTGATGTCTTTTCAGTCTCAAATTTTCACTCTTTCCAATGCATTGGACGCCACCACTATGACCTTTTTAAACCATAGAAACCACAACGGTTTACAAAGATGCACCTTCTAAACCGTATTTCCTCCAGACATTTCTAAACCTAGGCGCACTACGTTCGGTGTAGAGTGATCATGTGTGAGCTTTCTAAACCGTACTAACTTTGTGCGCTGTAGAAGTTCCCGCTTCCTATTCGAATGACCGCTGTGCATCATCCGAATGTATCGAACCAGCTCAATGCTGAGGGAGTCACTCTACCTTCGGTTCTTACATTCATTCGAATGGATGCATCGTCCTCACCTTCTAAACCGTGCAATAATAAAACCTAATCGAATCAGGATAAGAACTCAATCGAATCCGTTACTTCATTAGAATGAGTAATAAAACCAATTCGAATTGGACTAAGCGTCGTCTCTTTCTAAATCGTACATGTCAACAACGGTTTGGAAATTCATATTCGAATCAGGTGAAGAACTCATTCGATTGAGTCTCTCTAGCTTCAATTCGTCAGAAGGGGTCCGTCACGCATTCGAATGAGGAATAGTGCCTTATCCAAATGCAATGAGGGCAGGCATTTCTAAACCATGCAATAATATGGCGGTTTAGAAACCCTTAATCGAATCAGGATAAGAACTTAACCGAATCGATCGCTTCATTCGATTGAAGGATAAATATCATTCGAATGGATACGGCGTCAACACCTTCTAAACCCTACCAGAGAACAACGGTTTGGAAGTCCATATTCGAATCAGCTCAATACTGAGGGAGTCACTCTACCTTCGGTTCTTACATTCATTCGAATGGATGCATCGTCCTCACCTTCTAAACCGTGCATTAAGACAGCGGTTTAGAAATACCTAATCGAATCAGGATAAGAACTTAATCGAATCCGTCACTTCATTTCCTTCAAACTTGGGTAAAGACGCGCGAGGTACTGAAGGCTGTTGTTTCAGGGGCAGTGAGGACATTTCCTTTAAACTTGGGTAAAGACACGCGATGTACTATCACCTGTCTGAGATTTAAAATTTCAAATCACCTTTCTGGGATTCACTGTTTTCGAGTTACTTTTTCCATCATTTTCCCTTCATTTTATATAGAGAGATAAGGTATGAAATTGCCCATGTAAATTTCCACTTATAAGCATTGGCTATGCAGAATTTTTCCATGAGCAATTTCGCTTTAGAAGTTGCCAAAACATAGTAATGTGACCCTAAGTGCATGATATAATGTTGAGAGATAAATTGAATTGTCATCTTGAATTTACTGTAAAATTCAACCATTAACTAACTTTTATATTAAATACTGGAGTTATAAGATTTTAGCCTACATTTATTAGGGCTTGTCTCAACTCTATTTATACATTTTGATACTGAATAAAGTAAATTATTGGAGAATTCTCATTAGTTAGAGTATAGATGGGAATGCTAGATATGGTCTACTATGCAGTAGACATATTTTTGCCAACTTGAAATTTTGAGTCATGTCTAATATCAATGTTTACACGGTAGAAAATTATGCGGAATGCCCTTCCGCTAGATACAAATCTCATGTAGTAGATAAATGACTGCAATCCTCAAATGAAACAGTTGATTTTCATTTTTGGAAATTAAGAAAGCGTAATGAACTAACTTAGATTATATATATTTTGAAATACTTACATGTATCATTATATTATATATTGGTTTATAAGTCAGATAAATTAGTTTGAAAAATGATTAATATATCAATTTATTTTACTTCATTAACCTCCCTTAAAAATCAAATGAGACTTGTATCAAAAATTGGAAAGAATGTACTTTTGCAAAGTTGAAATTTTTAGACCTTTTTTCTTATAAACACATTAATGCCCCATTTACTTCTATGAAAGAAAATTACATGTAATATTTTTTATACATGTAATTTTAATACAAAAGACTTATTCATGTTTGATTGGACTTGAAGGAAATTGCATTTTGCAATGTTAATTCCTTAAAAAGTATTTATATTTATCAGTTTTCTTCGGATGAATTTACTTAACTTATAAATTAATATACAATATAATGAAACGTATAAATAAATACTTTTAAATAATATATTTCGCTTTTTAAAATTCTAAAAAAAAAAAGGTAACCAACTCTTATAATAAAAAGAAAAAAATGGTAATATTATATGAATAATATAGTTTACTAAAGTTCTTAAATACCACGCCAAACTCGTACATTCCCCGCCATTAAATTCCATCACATTGACGGGCCATGAGTAACTGTTCTATTCATTGAACTGTTGACTGTGGATGGTATCACCGCCACGGATATTTTTCGTTCCTTCCTTTTCTTAAAAAAAAAAAAGGATTAAACCATTGTATCAAAAAAAAAAAAGATTAAACCTTTGACTCCTATTATCCATCCTATTACACCCCACTCATACCTGAGCTAGCCTCGAGATGAATCAATCCACATGAAGTATACCCCAGAAACATGTCATTCATAAAAACCCGACCTCGTGGAAGGAAAAGAATCAAAAGATTACCAGAGTCATTCGTAATATAAAATTCGAAAAACAACCAAATATTGGATACTATATGGACAGAAGTGGACGGGTATTTCCAAGTCATCTGAATACCACACGTACCTGAAAGAAAAATATTCCAATGATTCCATAATTTCTTTTTTTTTTCCCTTGTTTTTCAGCCTGGCTTGATGAGGGAATTAATCATCAAAATTTATCTAAATCATAAAATGCATACAACAAAAAGGCAAAATCTTTCCTTCATTCTATACAAGCAATCATCACTAGTAAATCCGCATGGAAGATCATATATCAATTAGATCCTCTTGTGGTACAGATCCCTAGTTTTAACACTCAAGGCATGCATCAACTGATTTAGGATCAATTGTATTTCACTTTTCCCAGGGAAGATCAACTAGGCTGCCTGCAGAGATGAGATGAGATGAGATGATCTGGCAGCTCAGGTTCATCACTCTTTCTTGAAAACGCAGCAGAAAATTCCAGCCGCCTATCTATCACTCATTGCGGATTGAGTAATACTTCTCCAAGAGAGTTGGTGATTTTGATATTTCATTCACAAGGTTCTTGAATTTGACACTGCAATCTCCTCCACTGCAGCAATGATTTGACACAGATTTAATGATCCCTAAAAGTAAAATAGAAGAGCAAAAAAGAACATTGAAGAGAACTATAATGAAACAAATGTTCCCTGGCTTTCAAGAGGCTAGAGACCCTCCCAAACTTCAATGGTCCAAGATCCAAAGATTTGTAACTTGAGGGAGAGGTGAGGACA